>CM037584.1:189275133-189360133 GCA_021018995.1 Chloranthus sessilifolius
TTTGTTAAAAAATTTTAAAAATTTTATAAAAATAAGAAACAACCTTTTAAAAAATTTGAAAATTCTGAAAAATTTAAATCATTTGAGAAGAAACCTAAAAAGGACTCTCCTGACACTACTCAATGTTTTAAGTGTCATGGTTATGGACATTACGCTAATAAATGTCCTAGTAAGAAAAATGATAAAGGAAAATCCAAAGCCTTGACTGCTTCACATGAGATTGAAATATCAACTGAGTCATCTTCTGATGAATCTGAATTTAGTTCTTATGGGTTTAGAGCTTTTGTTGCTTCTATTGTGGAAACTAATAATTCTCAAACTCCTTCTCATACTGAAACTGACTCTATTGATTCAATCTCATCTGCTAATGAAATTGATGGTGATGCATTGGATATGACAAATGCCTACAGTGAACTTTATCAAGAATCAATACATCTAACTAAAGAAAAAATTAAATTAATCAAAGAAGTGACTGAGTTATAAAACATTATAAGAAATCTCCAAGAGAATGTAAATTATTTCACTCCAAAATTTATAGAACAAGAAAATAAAGTAAATTCCCTTATTGAAATAAATGAAAATTTAAAAAGGGAACTTAGTTCTATTTCTGAAAAATATTCAAACATTTACAAGACTAATGAGAAAATGAAAAAATTACTCAGTTCTGGTCAAAGAACAACAGACAAATCAGGTATTGGATATCATCATGTAGTAAATAAAAATCTAAAACCTAATGTAACTCATGCTCCAAAATTTGTTAAAGAAATCAAATCACTTTCTACGAATTCTAGACAAAAGGGCAATAAATTCAGATCTTCCAATACTAGATTTTTTAATAGGAGAGTGCCAATCTGCTATACTTGTGGATGGGAAGGGCATACTTATGTGTATTGTCCATTTGACTTTGAATATTCTCAATACTATGTTCCTAACTCCCAAACTTTTAAGAAAAATAAAGTCATTTCATTGAGTAGCTCACATAAATATAACAACAAGCATGTGATTCATAACAAATCAAATCTTAAATACAAACGTGTTTGGATTCGGAAATCTGATTTGACTGCTCAGGCTGCTCATATTTCACTAAAACCAAGTGAATCGTCTAAGTGGTTCCTTGATAGTGGCTATTCTAGGCATATGACTGGTGAGAAATCATTCTTCTCTCATCTTAGTCCATGCTCAGAATGAAATGTGACTTTCGATAATGGAAGTTCTTGTAAAATTACTGGAAGAGGAACAATTAATGCACCTGGATGCCCTAAACTAAAAGAAGTCCTTTATGTTGAAGGACTTAAGGCTAATCTCATTAGTATTAGCCATTTATGTGATGATGGGATGAATATTAATTTTTTTAAAAATCTATGCACTGTTGTTGATTTTAATGGCAAAATTGTTCTTGAAGGGATTAGATCTACTGATAACTGTTACACTTTTAGCAATTCTCTCCAAAATAATTGTCTTATCACTAAAACAAATGAGATCAATATCTGGCATCAGAGGCTTGGCCACATGAATAAAAATTATCTTTATAAATTAGCCTCTGATCAACTTGTTAAAGGTTTACCTAAATTAAGTAAACCAGATGGATCTATTTGTAGTGCTTGTCAAATGGGTAAACAGACTCGTGTTCCGCACAAGAAAGTAAATGTTCCTACTTCTTCTAGGATTCTTGAATTAATACATTTTGATCTTGTAGGTCCCATGAGAACAAGTAGTTTAGGAGGTAAGAAATATGTACTTGTTGTGGTTGATGATTTTTCTAGATATACTTGGGTTGCTTTTCTTAGAGAAAAATCTCAAGCTTTTGATGAATTTATTATCATTTCTAAGAGAACTCAAATTGAAAAAAATCATTCTATAATTCGAATTCGAAGTGATCATGGTAAAGAATTTGAAAATTCATCTTTTGCGAAATATTGTGCATCAAATGGAATAAAGCATGAATTTTCTGCTCCTCACACACCTCAACAAAATGGTGTGGTTGAGAGGAAAAATAGGGTTCTTCAAGAGATGGCTAGGGTTATGTTAAATGCTAATAATGTGGCTAAAAATCTGTGGGCTGAGGCTGTTAGTACTGCATGTTATATTTCAAATCGAGTATACCTTAGACCAAACACTACTAAGACTCCATATGAAATATGGAATGCTAAAAAACCTCAAGTTAGTTATTTTCGAGTTTTTTGTAGTGCATGTCACATTTTAAGAGATCGTGAATATCTTAGTAAATTTGATACTAAAACTGACAATAGTATTTTTCTTGGTTACTCATTGAACAGCAGAGCTTATAGGGTTTTTAATTTAAGAACTCTTACTGTCATTGAATCAGTTAATGTGGTTGTAGAAGATCAAAAATCAGATTCTTCTTCTATTTTAAATAGAGATATTGACGATGAAGTTCTTATTGTTCCTATTAATCATGAAAAAATTAGACTTGATAACACTAATTTATCTTCTGACAATGAAAATTCTACACACACTACATCTAATATCACTGAAGATATGAGTGTAGATATTTCACACAACAATATCTCTGAAAATGAGTCTCGACATAGGCCTTCCTATGCTCGTGATATGAGAAGTCACCCACCTTCTGCTATCATTAGTGACTTGTCCACTCAACTACTTACTAGGCGAAAATTTAAAAATCTGTCAAACCTTCTTTGTCATATATGTTACACATCAAATCTTGAACCAAAAAATATTAAAGAAGCTCTTCTTGATGAGCATTGGGTTACTGCGATGCAAGAAGAGCTCACTCAATTCAAAAGGAATGATGTGTGGGAACTTGTTTCTAGACCTTCAAACATTAGAATCATCGGTACAAAATGGATTTTTAAAAATAAAACTAATGAAGAAGGTAAAATCATTAGAAACAAAGCAAGATTGGTGGCGCAAGGAAGGGCCCAGGCAGATGGCATTGATTTTTATGAAACATTTGCTCCTGTAGCTAGGCTTGAGTCCATTCGCATAATCTTAGCAATGGCATGTCATTTAAAGTTTAAATTATAGCAAATGGATGTAAAGAGTGCATTTTTAAATGGTTTTTTGACTGAGGAAGTGTATGTGGAACAACCCAAAGGATTTGAAGATCCACATCATTCTCATGATGTATTTAAACTTAAAAAGGTATTATATGGCTTGAAACAAGCACCTCGTGCTTGGTATGATAGACTCACAAAATACCTAATCACTAATGGTTTTAAACGTGGTAGTGTGGATAAAACATTATTTTTGAAAGAAGAATCATCTAATTTAACTGTTGCTCAAATTTATGTTGATGACATTATCTTTGGATCCACATTAGACTTAAATGCTCATAAATTTCAAACTCTAATGAGCAATGAATTTGAAATGAGTTTATTCTGTGAGTTAAATTGCTTCTTAGGTCTCCAAATAAAACAATGTTCCACTGGCATTTTCATTTCCCAATCTAAATATGCAAAAGAACTTGTTAAGAAATTTGATTTGGAATCAAGTAAACCTGCCCGCACCCCTATGAGTACATCAATGAAATTGACAAAAGATGTAAATGGTAAAACTATAGGGGATACACTTTATAGAAGCATGATAGGTAGTCTTCCCTATCTTACTGCTAGTAGACCGGATATTGCTTACAGTGTGGGTATGTGCGCTAGATTTCAGGCAGCCCCTAAGGAGTCTCACCTAACTATTTGAAGTGTCCTAAAATTTGTACTCGCAAGTGCACGAATCGTGATGTAATCGATTGGGTAAAGTACGAAGAAAATATAAAAACAGAAATATCAATTAACTAAAAGAATTTCCACAGATCTTTTACAGTAACTAACAACCTAGAATTATGGTAACTTTTGATAAAACAGATAAATACTAACGAAATCTAAGAGATTTAAACAATTAATGAAAGATAAGGATTGGGATGCTAAATCCTCCCATCGTAGGTTTATCATTTACAGAATACCAATCTGTGGATTGAGATATGAGATCTTTAACAGATTTCTCAAAAGAAGCACTGCCCTATACACACGTGAGTTCTAAAATATAGATCTGAGATCACGGAGATGTATGATTAACATCCCATGAGTGTATGATTAACACTCACACCTCGGACAATATTTAGAACCCAATCTCTAGGGTAATTTCTAAAGTACGATCTAAGATCAAGGAGATGTATGATTAACACCCCATGGATGTATGATTAACACCCACACCTCAGATCGGTATTGGAACTCACCACTGGGATAAAGTCATACTATCAATCCGAGATCAAAAAGATGTATGATTAACACCCCATGAGTGTATGATTAACACTCACACCTCAGATGATGGTAAAACTTCACCCCGAGATGGGTGATAATTAGGATAAAATCATTATTGCAGATCTGAAATCATAGGGCATGATTAGCTCCTAGATCTCAGACTGAAATAATGATTTCACTATTTTCAATGAATATTAGGGTCTTAAAAAGTATCTGATATCTCAATAACACAGATTTATATTAATATAAATGAATACCTCGGATGGGGTTCATTAGATCCTCATCCTTAATGAAACTAGCCACACATAACTGAAATAATCAATAAAATAAATGCAAAAGTTGAAAATGCCATTAAAATACCGTAAAGAATTATCCACAAAAATCCACAAAAGCTTTAATCCAAAGTACGTACACCTCCTTCTTGAAAGTGGATCCAAATCAGAAAACTAAGACTTATCTTCTTCTCCAAATGAATAGTAAAAAGGTAGTTCAAGAAAATGGGACTCAATGCCCTTACACTTTAAAACGCAGAGAAACTAAAAACAGAAGAATACAGAAAAATGAAAACACTCTAAAAAATAGAACTCTCTAAAAAGAAGAATGCAGAAAAATAATAAGAATCAGAATTATCTCCGAAGGACTCCCCAAATGAATATTGATGAGTAGTAAAATATGATGATATTTCACCCCTAGATACCTATATTTAGCTATCTGATGAAGGCTATCTGATAAGAATTATTAGATTTGAAGTGTTTCAGGTAAATACAAGCCAAGTGCAGAAAACAGCCCAAGAATTCTGAAAATAATGTCAAAACACTGTAACTTTGGATCATCGAGAACTTGGTGCAACTTATAGATCAATTTGGACCTTCCAAATGCCCGAATTATGAAATTGTCAAAACATAAAAGTTGTAGAGCTTTCTGTCAGCTTTCCAACGGCATAAGAATCGCCTCAATCCGAGTTCGGGACAGAAAGTTATGGCTAAAATACTGAAGTAGTGTGTGATGTAAAGTTCGGCGGGAATTCACGAAGGGTCGATGCATCGACCCTATTGGGTCAATTAATCGACCCTAAATTTTCGAGTTGGAACACCTCTGCGGCTGGGAAACTTCGGCTCTATTTAAAGCGGATCAAACACTTCGGAAAGGGGGGATTAGGAGCAAGAATTAGAGATAGGAATTAGAGATAGATAATTAGAGAGTTAGTTTTAGCTTCTCTTTTTTTAGAGTTTTTGGAGAGGATTATTTATTCATTATTATTTTTGGTTTTAGACGCCTCTGAGCATCTTTTTAAAAGTTCTTCTTTTCTCCTTCTTCTAGGGATTGATTTGGGTAGATTGTACTTAGGATTTGCACTGTCTTTCTTTTACATTCATAGATTGTATTTAGGAAAAGACATTGTAACCAAAGATTTTTGGAAGAAATAAAAAGATGAATGACTTTAAATGAACAAGGAGATCATACACCAAAGATGAGCGGCTAAATCAGTAGATCGGAAAAGATGCGATCCCTAGATAAGTATCCATATTTATGATTAATATCATAGTCTAATGTTTTTATTGTTTTGATCTACACATCACGAGATACGCTATGCTTCTTACATGACTCATACCGCAATGATAGGCTGAGTCATTGTTTTTAGATAGGGTATGCAGGATTGATGATCATACTTTATTTCAAATCATTTTTATGAATGAATGATGGTGATGGTGTGAATGATTCTTTAAGGAAAGGGGGGTACAAATCTGGAGTAGCATATTTCTTGATCTTATTTAAATATTGTTCTTAGATTCATCGGTAATTAGTTATTTAGATTAATTTATTTTTCTGTATTTAGGAAAAAGTGATAAATTTTTTGTAAATCGAATCTGCCCCTTGGTACTTTCTTGGGAATGCTTTTAAATCCCTGAAAGAATTAATTAAAAATTCAGATTTCCCTGTGGGTTCGACACCTTTGTTCTTGCCATACTGCAATAGATCTTGTGCACTTGCAAGGGTATACACTTAAAATACACCAAATATATCTCCAAGAATATCTTTTTCCTTAATTGCCAAAAAAAGAAGCCGTTTTTTCCTCCAAGATTTTATTCCGTCAAAAGAGTACCGAGATTCTCGCGGCCAAACAAAATTCCGAACTCAAATTCAAATTTGGTCGATCAATCGACCTCCCAGATTTTCGTGAATTCCCGCTACACTGTGCATTCAGATACTGCCTCGGTATTTCGGTCATAACTTTCTATCCTGAAGTCAGATTGAGGCGATTCTTATGGCGTTGGAAAGCTGACGACGAGTTCTCCAACTTTTGTGTTTTGACAATTTTCTGAATCTAACGTCTTGAAGGTTAAAATTGAGCTCTAAGTCGGGATAAGTTCCGAATGATCCAATGTAGCACGAATTTGACGTTATATTCTGAACTTTTGGGTTATTTCATGCTCAACACATCTCCAGGCCTGTAAATCACTAAAACTATATAAAACATGTTAAATGACTTTCATCAGATAGCTAAATGAAGGTCTTTAGGGGTGAAATATCATCATATTTCACTGCACATTACTATTCTTAAACGTATCATTCGTTATGTTAATGGCACATTAGAGTTAGGTCTCTAGTATCCTTTCGATACCACATCTCATATCATTAGTTTTTCCGATTCTGATTGGGTCGGTAACTCTGATGATCGTAAAAACACTAGTGGTGGTTATTTTTATATCGAAAATTATCTTGTTTCTTGGCTCAGCAAAAAACAAGCTTCGGTTTCTTTATCCACTGCTGAAGCGGAATATATTTCTGCTGGTAATGGGTGCACTCAACTCTTATGGATGAAGCAAATGTTGTCTGACTATGGGATTTCTCAAGGTGTAATGACCTTGTTTTGTGATAACACCAGTGCTATTTGTATTTCTGAAAATCACTGCAACATTCTAGGACTAAACACATTGATATTCGACACCACTTCATACGTGATTTGGTGGAAGAAAAAATTATTCTCCTGGAGCACATAGACACACAATTACAATTGGCAGATATTTTTACAAAATCGTTGGATTTTGATCGATTTGAATTTCTTCAAAAATCCATTGGCTTATGCTTCATCGATTAATCATTATTTCATCACTTGTATATATATATTTTTTTGCACATATTTTTTATATAATTCTGTATGATACATTCTAAAGTTTCATTCGTGAACATGTGATAAAATTTTCTAAGAATGCATTTGTATTATTTTGAGTTACACTTAATTGGCTTTTATTCTGTATCATCAAGGTATTTTTTATTATCGTTAGTATATAAAGGAATTTTTTTTTATCAATAGTCATTGCAACAAGCTTATGTTATGGGTAAATGTTGAATTTTGGCTTATATGTTCAAATAATGTTCTGTATTCTTCTGATTTCTCTTACAGTTTGCCTTTTCAACTCGAGTTAATAAGCCCGTGGAGTATTCTATACTTAATGCCCTAAGTCAACTGAATTAGGAGTCATTGGCCTGTCGCTAAATGAGTTGAATAGAAAGCAAGTAAATTTCAGATTGAATATTCAAATTTTCTTTCACTCTACCTTGTAGCCTCATTGACTTGAGCAAGTAAAATCGTTGGGATTTCTTAAAATCTATTGCCCTAAACTAACTAGTTGGGAGTCAATGTTCTAAAGCTCATTAAAAAGGTCTTTTAGAAAGCTTAAAAAGGTGTGAGTGTCATGGAGAACATTAAAAATAAAAAATAAATAAAATAAAAAAAAGAGGAGTCTCAATATTATTTGGACTATATGTTTTTATTGCAATTAACTTTGATTCTTAAAATCTTCCTTTGTTAACTATTTTTTTTTGTAAAGTAATACCTATGATGTGTATTGAAAATAGTGAATTTTAAGCTATTCTAATTGCTTCGTATGCATTTTAGGATGTTTTAACTCTTTCACATGAAATTTTATTAGGTATTATAAAATTTTCTTTAAAAAAAAAATAAATAAATAAAAATAATAAAAAAAAAGTTTTCAAATAAATTTCTTAAGTGTCACGGACGTCCGTGGTCTCCACACGGACGTCCGTATTTTCAACCCCTTGCTACCAATTTTTTTCCGGCCTTCCGTGAATCACTACGGACGTCCGGATTTCTATAGGTTTTCTGGCACTTTCCCACGGACGTCCGTGAATCACTCCGGACGTCCGGAATATGAACAGTTTCCAAAGTTCGAACGGTCTTTTTGCAGTTATTGCACCTGACAACTGTCATTCATTCACAGACGTCCGTGCATGTCTCTACGGACGTCCGTCGGTTCAATTTCCAATGTCTTTATAAAACGGTTAAATTTTTCTCCCACGGGTCTCAAGGTCTTGCGGACGTCCGTGATCTGCTTACGGATGTCCGTTCAAATTTTTTTTAAAACTGGCTTTTTGAACCGTCTTCTTCATTTTTCACTCAAAATTTTTTCCACTCTATGCTTCCCATTTCAACGAAAGATAAAGAATGTCTCTAAATAGGAAAAACTTTAAGAAATCTAAAGGTTCTTCCTCTTCTTCATCACATGAACTTCAACGTTTTCCTTCTAAAAGCCATGAAGAACGCTTTCAACGTCTATTTCTTACTCGAAACCTCATAGTCAAACGGGTTGTTCTTGACAAATTTCTCAGAGATCATGATATGTATGAGATGTTTGCTTCTCGGGGTTGGCTTTCACTTCTTTCTCTAACTGGCTCCGCTTACACCGATGTGGTTCGGTGTTTTTATGCTAATCTCCTCAACGCCAAGATAGTAGAGCGTAGGATGGAGTGTTATCACGAGGACTTACGTTTTTGGTAAGCAAATCACTTTTCTCCTTTACTTATCTCTCAAATCTTGGGCATTCCTTTAAATGAAAATGGGTATAGTTATGTAGATGAAAGTCAAATTCAATCACCTTAGTCCTTCCACCGTCTATGACTATGTGTGCAATGTCGTCTCAACTCAATTGGAATTGCATTGCACTATACTTCCTTGAAAATGAAATTTCAATGGCTTCGTTCTTTTGCCACTCTTACACCAAGAGCGGAAATAAAGATCAATGCGTTGGGACATTATTTATCTAATGTTCTGTTAGACAAAAATCGTCCTTGTGTGTATCTTCAATTATTTTTGAATTAATCGTTCGACGCATGAGGGATGATACCTCTAAAATGTCTCCTCCTTTTTCTATAATCATTAGCAAGATTGTTGAGTCTCAAATGACTCTTCCTCCTTTTCTGGCTACTTCTAGAGCCATGGCACCATTAGGTAAGTTAAAAAAAATTGGGAAAAGGGTTAGACTAGATTTGGACGATGCTGAATTATTAGATGAAACGTCTGATGAGGATGAGGCAGAAGATTTTCCTGCTCAAGAAGATCTTCGTCAAGCTGCTGCTGCTCCTCCACCAGTTCCTCCGTATCAGGGTCAAGAGGGTCATTATTATGACCAACATTTTGATAGGATGCATACTGAGATGCAACATATGCATTCTAAAATTCAAAACTTATCTAATCGGATTGAAACTGGTTTCAATATTTATGGGGAGCAAATTTCTTCGCTACAAATGACAATGATTGACGGTTTTGAAGCGATGATGAATCGTTTTAACAGTGTCTTCCCGCCTCCAGGAGCACACTTTCCACCTCCTGAATGATGTTTATTTTATTATAATGCTGTAATTCTGACAATATTTTTTTTGGTTTGTGAATACATTATGTTTTAGTAATTCTGAAGAACTTTGGTTAATTTTTTTTTTCTTTTTTTCATGTCTTAATCTTTTCAATTTTAATATGATGTGAAAAGTTTTCTTCATTTGTGCTTAACTTCAGAATTTATATTTGAATGTAGTTTCACTGGTTAAATGTACCCTTCGTCACATTATGACAAAAAGGGGGAGATACTCTTTATATTTCACTTGTGCTATTAATGTGTTCTATGGTTAATTCAACAGGTGAAGAGCTACAACTCAAAGATCAATTTCTAATATAGTGTTAAGGTTACACTTTTACTTGGCAAATAGTTAGGGGGAGCAAATAGAGTTGTAATTTCAGCATTTGCATTCTAGATTGATGTATAGGACTTACAAGAGAAATGAATGTATTGTATTTTTTATTTTTTGGATCTTTGTAAACTGTTTTTTTGTCATGATTGTGACAAAGGGGGAGATTGTAAGACTTTTTGTCACTATCATGGCCCAAAAATCAGTGTTGCTCCTTTAGGAAATAGTCTTGCCAAGTAATTAAGTTTGACAAATTGTTTTGTCAATATTGGACCCACGATCGTCCGTAGTACACTCACGGACGTCCTTGGTCACAGACGACCGTGAGTGATTCACGGACGTCCGTGACCCTAAAACATATAAATTTTAGGTAGTTCGGGCAGTTTGGTAACTGATCCGAAAATCTTCATTCTAAAATTTTTTTTTGTCCAAAATTTTGTCATTGAGATTACTTATCATCTTTTGATTTCATTCTTTAATCTCATTGATGTTTATGGGTCTTTACGATTTCGTTTGAGAGTGTAAGACTTGTGTGAGACAAGTGAACCTTCGCAAGAAACGTAAGTTGATGGAAATGTTCACTATGGATGGTATGATGGAGAAAGGCTGTCATGTTTGGTGATTGGAGTGTTAGGGCATATCATTCCAAAGAAGCACTGTAAAGTTTTTTCTGTTCATAGTGAATTTTTTTTTGGATCTGAGATAGATCTCGTGGTTTTTGCTTGTGATGGGTTTTCCACGTTAAAAATGTCTTGCGTACTTATTTTGATTGTGTGATGATTGTGAGTAGATTTTAATTGATAAATTTAATAGATTATATTAAAAATCCTAAATTTCTCAAATTTTCAGGCTCAACTAACCTTTTTAACGACCGTCCAAACGACACCCTCAGTGCAATGGGGAGTGGTGAGAGATCCAATATATCTATAATATTTTCTTATCACCACGATGATTCACAGAACGGTGATAATCTTTTTTGTCCCGATTTTCTATACCATAATCTCTTCATCATTGCCTTCAAATCACATGAAAGAGTTTTTTTTTTACCAAATCAGTTAATTTGTAAAGCACATGAAATAGTTGGTGAAACTGTGTGGCACATCTCCTACAAAATAATCTATGAATAAAGGACGCGCACCAACTCCTTTTCAAACTCTAGCCAGAAAGTTTTAGAAGATAGAGATGAGAGAAAACCACCTCTTGCCGTTAACCGTGTGTTCGGAAGGTGAGTGCCAGTGGCACTGAGTGAGGATGTATTCGGTGTTGTTCACATAGATTGCTCCTGCACCATCTGCCCACCTGAGCTGCAGTAGCCATAGGAAAAGTAGAATAAGATTATGAAGATAGCAATTGGGCATGGATTAGAAAGATAATTCGTTTTAGCATAACTATAGTCATTACTACCATGGTTCAAAATATCCGACGATACCAGTTAAAATGGCCTGTATCTACTGGTTGGGCCCAGTACAGTATATGATGGAATCTAAATGGATCTGACGATCCGACCATCCAAAATTAAGCCTAAAGATCTAGGCGCACAATCAATCAAAAACCAACAAACTATAAATATGCGCACCTTGAGCGTTAGCCATTGATGGTTGCCGATCTTCAACGATGTTCTCGCGTTCAATGTCTCCTAGCACAATGGGGATGCTCTCGCCAATAGGGAGGATTGAATTACGTCGAGCTATCGTTGGGACCAGGCACCCCTTATATTTATAGCCAAAGAGTCCTATCCCATTAAGGACTGAAATTGCTAATTATAGTGTGATTAAAAATCACAATCATACCTTAACTGAAAGACACAATAGCGATTGCCTATTCTCTTCAAACTCACCGAATAGCAATTGTACATCTTAAGGTTGATCTTATATCATTCACGGTCAACGGGTTTGACCATAGTGATGGCCACCAAAATAGAAAGCGCCATAGTCTCCCACTTGGCCAAACTATGTCAATAAACTCCGATTACCCAATGTTAGCTAACTTTCTTTGAATGGTAAGTCACAATCAATCTCAATCAAAGTCTTTATTATCAGTCCGGTCCAATGAGAATTTCAACACAGAATCAATGTAGTCAATATATCAGATCATCGATATATGATCGCTCATTAGTCACTGTATTGGAAGTCATCACCGACATGGATTCCAACTAGTATGATTTCACATAGATTGTAAGTTTACATAACTGAATGGTGATTACATGTAAACTCAATCTAATATTGGTCATACTTTATTTCCATCTACTGGCACCATATGTTCCAAGGAGTTATTTGCATAAAAATGGAAAAGCAAATAAATAAATTTTATTTCTGAATCAATTAAACAAATGTATTCACTCGTATATATCCACTCTCAAAGGCTATCAAAATTATCTGTCAACCCCATGCGCGCAACATGCTCCAAAAAGAGCGTGGGAGATAAACCTTTTGTGAAAGGGTCAGCCAACATGAGTGTCGTACTTATCTTTTCAACAGATACAATTTGATTCTGAACTTTCCCCCTTACAACAAGATATTTTATATCAATATATTTGGAAACCCCCACTAATCTTGTTGTTATTGGAGATAGCAATCGCAACGGAATTGTCACAAAAGATTCTCAGTGGCTTTGAAATAGTATCAACAACTCGAAGCCCTGAGATAAAATTCCTTAACCATATCGCCTCACATGTTGCCTCAAAACATGCAACGAATTCTGCTTCCATAGTGGACGAAGGAGTCAGCGTTTCTTTAACGCTCTTCCAAGATATAGGTCCACCGGCAAGCATAAAAATATAACCCGATGTGGACCTACGAGTTTCTTGACACCCAGCATAGTCAGCATCTGAATAACCAATAACTTCAAGGTTATTCGACCTTTTGTATGTGAGCATGTGTCCTTTAGTCTCTTGTAAATAGCGAAAAACCTTCTTAGCTGCTTTCCAATGATCCAAATCAGGATTACATTGGTACTTGCCAAGCATGCCAACTATATACGCTATATCTGGACGAGTACAGACTTGTGCATACATGAGACTCCCAACTGCCGATGCATAGGGAATTGTCTCCATCTGTTTTCTCTCCAGATCGATCATGGGACTCTGAAGTAGACTAAATTTATCACCCTTAATGACAGGGGCAACAGTAGCAGAACAATTGTGCATGTTAAACCTTTTAAGAACTTTATCAATATAAGCTCTTTGAGACAATCCCAATATGCCACGGGCTCTATCTCGATGAATCTCAATTCCTATCACGTAGGAAGCTTCACCAAGATCTTTCATATCAAAACTCTTTCATAAAAAGTTCTTTGTCTCATATAACATACCCAAATTGCTACTCGCAAGTAAGATATCATCAACGTATAAAACAAGGATGATAAACTTACTCCCACTGATTTTAAGATATATGTATTGATCCACAGTATTTTCTTTAAAACCAAAATTTGAAATGACTTCGTAAAATTTTAAGTACCATTGTCGAGATGCCTGCTTTAAACCATATAGAGACCTTTTGAGTCTACAAACTAAATGATGCTCCCCCTCAACCTGAAAACCTTCAGGTTGTGTCATAAAGACATCTTCATGCAAGTCGCCATTTAGAAAAGCAGTTTTAACATCCATTTGATGCAATTCTAAGTCAAAATGAGCTACTAATGCCATGACTATCCGAAAGGATTCCTTTCTAGAGACAGGAGAAAATGTCTCTTTATAGTCTATTCCCTCTTTTTGAGTGAAACCTTTAGCGACTAACCTGGCCTTGTATCTTTCTATATTACCTTTGGAGTCTTGCTTGGTTTTAAATACCCATTTACAGCCTACAGGCTTGACTCCATTAGGTAACTCACAAAGATCCCAGACCAAGTTATGTTTCATTGATTCCAACTCATCTTTCATGGCTTCGAGCCATTGAGTGGATTTGTCGCTCTTCATGGCTTGGCTAAAGGAAACAGGATTTGATTCCTTTCCAAAATCAAACTCACTCTCATTTAGGTAAACGATATAGTCATCAGAAATGGCAGGCTTCTTTGCTCTCTCTGATCTACGCAATGGTAGATCAGTGGCAGTCGTCATGGGAGCAAGAGCCTCCTCAATGTGGGGTGTGTCAATAGGTATAGCCACAGGCGCATCAACACTGGCTTGAATAACTGGTGTTGGTGCCACTTTTTCTTGGATAAAAGGGAGAGGAATTATAACCCGATTCTCCTCAAAAGTGATTTTCCTAAGCTCTATACTCCCACTGATCTCACGATCCTCAAAGAATTTTGCATGTCTAGTCTCAACAATCCGAGTACTATGAGTGGGGCAATAAAATCTGTAGCCTTTTGATCTATCAGGGTAACCAATGAAATGACAACTTATAGTTTTAGGGTCCAATTTTCCTAATTGTGGGTTGTACACCTTTGCTTCAGCGAAACAGCCCCAAATGTGTAAATATCCTAAAGTCGGTTTTCTTCCTACCCATAGCTCATAAGGAGTCTTGGGACGAACTAGGAACTCGATTTAGGATATGCACCGCTGTTTTCAAGGCTTCTCCCCACAAGAACGTAGGCAACGTAGAGTTGCATAACATGCTTCTCACCATATCCATAAGAGTAGATGTGCTAGCTTCTCCTTGTTTGGTTTCCGGTGGAGGAGCTTGCACGTTCTTTCCTTTATATCGTCCCGGTTTTCGCTTGAAATTTTGTTTCGATGGGCCAAGAGCGGCGTAATGAGCACTTTCAGGTTTTTCAGCCCGAAGTCGTTCTTCTTCTTGGACACGATGAAGCGAGCGATTCATCTTCCACTTCTCTTTCTGCGTGTTATAATTGATCTTGAACGGGCCAAATTGCGCAGGAAGAGAAGTCATAATGAAGTGAACAAGATAACCCTCAGAAAAACCCATGTCCAGTTCTTTCAATTGAGTGGCCATGCCACTCATTTTCATAATGTGCTCCCGGACGCCGCTATGACCATCATATTTCATGGTTCCCATTTTAACAATTAGACTACTGGCAAGGGCTTTAGAAGTCCCTTGAAATTGTTCCTTAATGGCTTGCATGTATTCTTTTGCAGTGTGCGAGTCAGGAATACCTCCCCGAATCGCATCAGCAATGGAACTCTTTATGATCATGAGGCTCATACGATTTGATCTATCCCATTTTTCTAAATCCGTATGGTTCACTGCGGATCCTCGGTGAGGCATCAGCGGTGAACACCGTGGGTTTATCAGATCGTATAGCATAGTCAAGATCCATGCAGCCTAGAACAATTGCAACTTGTTCCTTCCATTTCTTATAATTTGATCCACTCAAAAGTTCAATTCCACCAATCATACTGGTTATGATAGACGGGTTCAATGCTGCACAATAATTAAGGGCTTTATTATGTCCACATACAATCGAAGTAACTATCAATTCCACAAGGTTATAATTATAGTATGTGACGCGAAAGTTAAAATATGTCAAGGAATATAAAAAGTAAAACCAATGTGATTTTATTGAGAAACAATTTGTGTCATTATGAACCTCCGTTGGGTCGAGTCATAACACACTAGCCGCTTCCTCAGTCTTTATTAATGATTGTGGTACTAATTGCGTCGTTATGATCCTCCGTTGGGTCGAGTCACAACCGCCAGATACCCACACACAAAATAATGAATAGTGAAACACAGCCATCATATAACATTAAGTGATTCATCACCGTTGGGCAGAAGAATCCCTTATGTTGTAACGCCAACGTTCACTACACATTTACACTGGATTTATAACACGTTTTTGAACAAAATTAACCCTCACTATGAAAACCACGGCACTAGGAAAGATCATCACCGTTGGGCAGAAGAGTCTTTCCAAAGCCATGTTTTCAAATTAGGCTTGATAATAATTTAGATGATCACAAAACGTGTTATGAGGAGGTGTCAAAAAAGACAACAAACGAGCATTATAAAGTGTAAGTACCAGCCATGGTGGTAGAGCACAATCTCCACTACCCAATTCTAATGAATGATACTTGAACAAAAATTGATTACACAATTAAAAAATGGAAAAAATAACATCAGGTCATGAAAATATCATAATAGAGATCTCGTTGTTAAAAATAGACTGCAAAATTGGGTCCGGAATACCCGAGAAAGTCAAAATGCATATATAATGTCCGAAAAACGGACCTGTAAATAGCCCAGAAAAGGCCCGAGAAGATTAGGAAATAGGGTGGTTATGTTGGGCCGGGTACCAAAACCGGGCCATGGGCCTTAGTGACCGAGTGGGCCAAGGGCCCAGTGGGTCGGGCGGACTCGGGCCAAATAGGCCAAGAGCCGAATGGGCCTAGGGCCCAGTGGGTCGGGCCAAGGCTATCTTGAGTCGGGCCATGGTCCAAAGGACCAGACGTCCATCGTCAGCCATATGCCAAAAGTCCGAGTGGGCCTAGGGCCCTGTAGATTGGGCCATAAGCCAAAATAGGCCAGACGGGCCAGGGGCCAAACGGGTCGGGCTGTGGTCCAGACGGCCATGCGAGTTGGTCCATAAGCCAAAATAGGCCAGACGGGTTTGAGGTCCGTCGAAGGGCCATGCGGGCCTATGCGGGTCGGTCGGGCCAAACAGGCCCAGACGGGTCTCGCCAGTCAGGCGGGTCGGGCGGTGGTCCAAAAGGCCAGACGGGTCCATGGGCCATATAGGCTCAGGCGGCTGGCAGGTCGGGTGGCCAGGCGGGTCTGATGGGCCAAGTAGGCCCTGAAGGGCTAGGCGGGTCGGGCAGTGGGCCAGAAGCGGACCCGCCCCAAAACCCCTTTCTCCTTCTTCTTCCTCTTCCAATTTTTTTTTGAAGTTGCTCTTTCCAACCCACGGCCCCACCGGTGGCCGTCACGCCATCAGTCCGGCACCGCCGATCGGTGACAAAAACCCAAATTTTTTTTTTTTTTTTGAAGTTACAACAGCCGGCCCCTTTCAAGCCAACCCGCCCCATTCTGTGTGCCGTCATTCGGTGCATGCCCGGCCCGATCGGCTGGCCTGCTTCAGTCGATGGGAAAAAGCCTCACCGTGGGGGCCGTGCCAATTGAAAACTCAAAATTTTTTTTTTTTTTTTGTGTTTGCTACATGCAACAGCCGCAGCCCCAAGCTTACCTGCGCCCCAAACAGGGATCGGTGCCGATGGTCCCAGAGGGTAAATAAATGGCCGACCCGACACGGAAGTTGGCGCCGGTCCATCACCGGAAGCGACCTAATGGCGGACCGGATCGACCAAAGAACCAAAAACTCTTTTTTTTTTTTTTGAATTTATGGAACTGCAATAGCTTCATCCTCGCCTCTACGGTGACTGTACCGACGGGTGGTCAATGGGCATGTGCAATCAATGCAGGCACATTTGAATAAACAGAGACATTGAGTCTTTTTTTTTTTTTTTTTTTTTCTGCCATAAGATAAAACTTATATACTAATGATTTGACCGATCATAACGCCAATCATGGCTCTGATACCAATTGATGGAATCTAAATGGATCTGACGATCCGACCATCCAAAATTAAGCCTAAAGATCTAGGCGCACGATCAATCAAAAACCAACAAACTATAAATATGCGCACCTTGAGCGTTAGCCATTGATGGTTGCCGATCTTCAACGATGTTCTCGCGTTCAATGTCTCCTAGCACAATGGGGATGCTCTCGCCAATAGGGAGGATTGAATTACGTCGAGCTATCGTTGGGACCAGGCACCCCTTATATTTATAGCCAAAGAGTCCTATCCCATTAAGGACTGAAATTGCTAATTATAGTGTGATTAGAAATCACAATCATACCTTAACTGAAAGACACAATAAGCAGTTGCCTATTCTCTTCAAACTCACCAGAATAGCAATTGTACATCTTAAGGTTGATCTTATATCATTCACCGGTCAACGGGTTTGACCATAGTGATGGCCACCAAAATAGAAACTGCTTACAGTATATCCTCGGTAGAACATACCGGGCATATACCACTCGGTGATTTTCCAATATATATGGGCAATTATGCCCACTATATGCCAGAAAACACTGGTACCACTCAACCTCAAAGGGTTAGAAAGGTTAGTCATGACTACGCCTCTAGACGCAGAGGTCCTGAATTCGAATCGTCCCCTTGAGGCCACCCTGACCAGATTTATACCTTTATATATAATTAACCCGGTTAGTGCAGGAGTAGGGAACCCGTCATCAAGACAATATCGGTACCAGTCAAGCCCCGTAAGGCACCGAGATCGAAGGATTAATCCTTGATTAGTACATTAAGTCTGAACTAGGCCGCCTACCATAATATCATGACCACGGTTCACGAGAGTTGCATTTGAGGGCCTGTAGTTCCTCTTTAGCCTCCCTCAATGGTGCACCACCTCAACTCTCTTATGTAACAAATCTATAGGAGATTGCATTTCGCCCTACTGCAATTCCCCATTCCTCATGGATTTCGCCCCAGTGTTCTTTTCGCTCGCTATGACCTAACTGAACTCCCTCTCATCCTCTGCAAAATAACAGTAAATGTAAGTTATATGAGAATGTCAATTTGCAAGCAAACTAATAATGTTTCTAATTTCAATTAGGTCGAATACTCATCAACTTCTTGAGATCTGACAAGCATAGAATGCAATGCAATGGTCATTAGGATAACATTGAACATGAGAATTGTCTTGATCTTCATCTTTCAAACGAGAGAGAAAAGAAAATGGGAAGATAACTAGAGAGAGGTTAAGTCGGGCAAACTTATACAACTATAAATACTAAGAATGGAAGCAATATTTGAATTTGGTCAATCTTGAAAATTAGAAATCTCATCTGTCGTCCAAGGCTGGCAATCTTTCTTTAATAAAACCTTTCTATTCTGGAGCCTTCTATTTCAAAGAACCTTCTATATCAACGTCTTAGAACTGAAATAGAACCACCCTTCTTGTTTTCCAATTAGGCTGCCTAACAGCTCAGGTTTTGCGCAAACTCCAATTTTGTTTATTCAACAGTGACAGTTGTTACTTGACCCTACAGGATATGTTGAATTTTCGAAACTTAACCCAACTCATTTGCACCCTATATTTACCATTTTATCAGGGAAAATTATAATGAGCCGACAAACACTGAAATGTGTAAGAAATGTGTCAGAAACTTCGACTGATGAATAATGTGGGGATCGATGAAGGGGCTATCAGAGAATTATGCCATACGCAGCCAAAGTGACTTGTGAATCACATCACTGGCCCTCGGATTGCTTACCCACCAGCTTTTCTATGCTAAATAACCATAGCTACCTAAATTAGATATAGGTGGCAGGTTTCAAATAACATTCGAACGACCCGTGTCATTAATATGAATAATGTGTGGGGGGTTGGGGGGGGGTGGTGTTGGCATTATTCCCACCCGCTTAGCCCCGTGTCATTAATATGAATAATGTGTGTGTGGGGAGGAATATGAATAATGTAGGTTTTCATTTTTGTACCTCATAAAATGAAGGATTATATCCAATTTCATCGATCTCAATTGATCACTCCTTATAGGAAGAGTCAAAGGTAGGATGACAGGATTTGAACCATGACATTTTGTACCCAAAACAAACCCGTACTCCGAGTCCAACAAGTGATGAGGCATCAGCTCGTTCTCTAAGATGAGAGGCATTATCTCATTGTAGACAAATTCTTTCATATATCAAAAAATGGCAAAATAACCAAATATGTTAAAGGCAAAGTACCAAACATGTTCATTATCACTGGGCCGGGTTCAGATCGGGCCTTAGACAGGCTGGTTATAATCAGGCTTGTTGGAGTTAGCCCATACCCAGCCCAATTACTAACCGGATCAGGCCGAGCATTTATGAATCATACCTACTTACCATAATCCATACCAGACCCATTATGGGCTGGGCCACAGGCCGGCCCGACAAATCCTATACAAAAGAACATAATTAATCGAGTTGTACCATGTTCGGGCAGGTCTTAAACAGGCCAATTTTGAATCGGACTTTTACAACTAGCCCACACCCAGATCGACTTACAAATGGGACAGGATCGGGTCAGCACATTTATACATAAGGCCTACCTACCTTAGCCCATACCAGACACATCGTGAGCCCTGGGCCAGATCAGGGTCCAGCCCAGCCCATTAAGACCCCTACCCAAGACATAAACAACCTCTAATCCAAGCCAATGGTATAAATTCATGGATCATCCATCCTAGTGGTGGATCAACCCCTGGAGTATAAAATTTTAAAATTTTGGTAGTAGCCAATCCAAGAGACGAAATGCTCTCCAGATGGAGATTCATATTTTCTATAGATAATGGAGTCACAACATTGGCCAATAGACAGGTTACAATACATTCCTGCATTTTTTAAGGAGAATATTCTGTCTCACTTTCACATTGAAAAAACCCATTTGGTTTCAGTTCTAATTCCCATTAAATTCCAACTCTAAACAAGAGAAGAAGCACATACCCCTTCAAAGAGTGCTATGGCATGTAGACCGGCCGGCAACATACTTTTCTCCAATTAAGTTTTTCCTAACATAATTAGAAAAAAGTTATTAGTTCTCACTTCTTCGTAGATGATTATTGTTCTGATTTTTTCATTCATTAGTTTGGGCTCTAGATAGTGGTGAATTGTGAGCCGCAGACCTGAATTTGTATCATACAAACCAGCGAATCCGGTATCATTGATTCTGACGTTTCTTTGTTTTATTATTAGGCTTTTGCCGAAGCAATCAGATATGCAGGTCTTGTAACTGATCTGGCAACACAAAATATCTATTAGTTGTTTTGAACCAGGTTTTGTGTGTGGTTTAGGATGATGGTGATGAGATCAAAGAAGCAATCAAGCGTGGGGATGAAGAGGAGACCGAGACGTTCAGTTTTCCACTTTTCTTTTTAATGATGCATGCTCACCTTTTTAGTCGGTAAATCATACTTCAGAGGTTCTGCATTTATTAGTGGGAGCCTAGAACACCTTAGATATGTGATATGAATGTGAATTGGTCATGCCTAGCTGCTAGAAATAGATGAAATTAATGATGTGAGAAGTGTTACATTTTATAAGATCAGATTTAGTTGGCAGCCAAATGGGCGAGACAGAGAGTGAAGTGTGGATTTTTGTGAAAAAAGATGGATTTCCTAGAAAATATGAAAATGGATGGACCATGGCCATGTACTAATGCTACATGGTTTTTATTTCCATGTATACACCTGCATGTTAAGAATGACTCCTATGGAGGGACTATTTCCAAAATACACAGGGCTTTATCTTTGTTGTTGAAAGCAATAATAGGGACCGTGTAGTTGAGGCAAGGGATGAACTCTACAGGATGCTAAATGAAGTATATTCACCCTTCAATAGAACTGAGTCACTTAATGGATTTTTTAATACTTAATAACTGCATTGTGTCTAGAGAAAAATAGCTCATAAACTAACATACCAATGAAAGTTGTTGCACGTTTTTATCAATATATTCTCAACAGGCCATCAATGTCCTTTTTTCAAGTTCTCATTCACTCTACATGAAAACTTATGAGAAAATCTCAGACCGTGGCCCTAAAACAAGTAGATATCTAATTCAATACCCATTCAACTTGTACAAAAAGTGTGTAGCTGAAAATCCATTTTTTTGTAGTGCAAAATGAAAAGTTTTAGACCATTATCCCATTTCAAAAAAGTGTTGGAAAATCAGGATTTTTGTAATTTTGTAAGTTCTTGAGGTTTTTAACAAGTGCACCAAAACTGCTTTCCCTGTGAGAATCTCTTATATCCAAAGGTTTTTAAACCACTTAAACTCCACATAAGATTGAACAGATTGACCTCAACACAGCCTTACATTTTTTTGGTTTAATAGAAAAAAAAGGTGTTTAACAGTCTCTCAGATTTTCAATGATGCACATGCTCATTGGTTTGGGTGGGTGATCCAAGAACATGGGCCTGCTCTTTCATGCCTCATGCATCCCCAAAAATTACATCAATCAAATAATCTTAACCGTTCGATGAATGTCTTTTTTCTTTTTTTTTTACCGTTGCTTGAATATATAGCATCCGATGACTTGGATTGGTAAAAAGTGTGCGCCATGTGGCTCAAAAGTCGAACTTGCTTTGATTTATCTTATACCTAAGAAGGCAAAGAAAATTGGAACCCTATGCTTACTCATCGGATGAAGATCGACTAGCCTTGCCACATCAACAAGGAAAAGAATAGTGACAGTTCGGCAAGTCGACATGTAATAGCCGAAAATTCTGAACAAGAACCTGACTGTATCGATGTACGTGCCCGGCACGGAAATCGAGACGAATTTAAAATTTAGTAAATGATATTGTTTGAAATAATATTCGCCTGTGATTAAGTGAGTTCACGTGTGAATTCTCACTTAAATCCGAGTCATGTAAGATGTCGAGACGGCGTGCTACGCCGCATAGACTGTGTTCGTGCTCCACACCGGAATATAAGCTTAGGAAAAACAGAAATATCTGTTTACTAGCTTATAAGAGAAGGAAAGGGGATCTGGGAGTCCATTCTCCTTCATCTTCTTCTCTCTACTTCTGTAAACCCTAGATTAGGTTGAGAGTTTTGTTGGTCCTTGAAGAAAAACGAGCCAAGAACACCTAGGTTAGCATTTACGTAACCCTTGAGTGGAAAGAATCAACGTTGATACGTTGTCTCTGATTGGTTAAAAAGGCGTACCTTCGCTACGTGTGGAAGCGGAGCCACAGATTATTGGTTCCGAGTAGAGGGGGGTGACAAAGCCCAAGTTCTGGATCCGAAACCCTCGTTCGGATCGATTTGCCGAAACCCCGAAAGGGCCCAACTAAAGGTGAGCCCGTGTGTTTAAAGATGGGCAGTTGGATGCCCTTATATGTGTATGTAAGTGTGTATTAATGGTTGTAGGAAACCATTAATAAAGATGGGTTAAAAACAGGGGAGGTAGATGACCTCCATTAATGACAGAGTTTCTGTCATTATTGATCGATCAATGACAGGTGGTGATCGATCAATGAAGACCATTGATCGATCAATCTATATAGGACAGAAAAGTGAACAGAAGCTTGAGAATTCTGGAAGTTCCGATCAATCATGGGTATTGATCGATCAACAAGAGAGTGATCGATGACGATGGTGATCAATCAACAAAGGTATTGATCGATCACTGGAGTGTATTGATCGATCAATGAAGGCATTGATCGATCAATCTGTATAAATAATAAATGTGAACAGAAGGTGAGAATTTTTGAATTTAGGTCATTGATCGATCAATGAGGACATTGATCGATCAACGGAAGGCATTGATCGATCAACCAAAGTGGTGATCGATCAATTTTAGTTGTGTTAGAAGTAAAGAGAGAAGAAGTTATTGATCGATCAATAAGTGTATTGATCGATCAATGATGAGTAGTGATCGATCAATAAGGGCTATTGATCGATCAATTGACTATGTTCCTGGTTGAAAGCTAAGAGGGTATTGATCGATCAATAGGGTTATTGATCCATCAACAAGAAGGATTGATCGATCAATAAGAGTGGTAATCGATCAATCACCCCTGTTTTTGGCTTGTGTTAATTTTGTGAGTTGAATACTACTGGTGTAAAGGCCCGTATTTTGAACCCGAGTTAGACTGACCCTGTGTGTGTATTCGGCTCGGCAACCGACGTCATCATTTGTTTTGGATTTTTATCTAGATGTGATTGTGCGGACAGATTTTAATTTAGAGCCCATTTGGACCCTCGTGCGAAAGTTATGCACCGACCTCGATGTGGCCGCTCAACACCGAACTTGAGTTTTTAAATTAGAAGTGTATAATACATAAGATGTGTGTGTGTGTTTTACTTTGTGAGCAATCCTATTATAAGAAGGAATTGCATTCCCGTATTATACTAGGTTTTGTTAAGAGATGATAGTTACCTAACCGTGTGAAACTCCGTCTTCTCTCTTCTTCAATCATCGTAGGAGATCGGTTTAGAAAACCTCCTTCTCTAGAACCCTCTTTGTTGAAAACACTTAAACCTTAAAAAGAACTTGAATCAACCTTGGATTCATAGTTGGCTACTGGGAGAGGTTGAGATCATTGGGGGCGTGTTGGAGTTGTCTCTGTGAACTCGTGGGATCTATCGCGGCGCGAATCGTTGAGGAAACCCGTCGGTTTCGTTCCGAAGCTCCATTCGCGTGACTCATTTCTAATCTAGGAATCCTTAGATTAAAGGTACGTTTTAATTAAACTTTTTGATTAAATCATTAGATTAGTCATGGGTTTTGCTTTGGAATGTATGGGTTTCGATTCGGGTGAAAACCAGCGAAATCGCGTCGCTCGAGCGAGGTATCACCGAACTCCGATATTGCCTTAGTATTTTAGTCATAACTTTTTATTCCGAACTCCGATTGAGACGATTCTTTTTGCGTTGGAAAGCTAATAGAAAAATATACAACTTTCATGTTTTGACCAACTCATGGATCAATCGTCTTGATGGTCAAAAATATATGAGAATATTATATCAAATCTGTAACAACCCTGAAAATCTAGAACACGAACCAACTGTTTCGATCTACGTGCTCAGCACGGAAACTGAGGATGACTTAAAACTTTAAAATTAATATTAGTTAAGATAAGGTTGCACTGTGATTAGATGAGTTCACACGTGCGTTTTCGTGCAAGTCTGAGTTGTGTGAAGGATCAATGTGACACATTGCGCAGTAGCGACTGTATTTGTGCTCCACACCGGAACATAAACTAGGGGTAAATAGAAATATCTATTTAGTAACTTATAGGAGAAGGAAGGAAGACTTAGAGAGAGAGACCCCCTTCTTCTTCTTCTTCTTCTTCTTCTTCCCACTTGCCCTAGTGCTCCTGTAGGTAAGAACCTGTAGCTAGGTGGGTTTTCAAGAGGGTTCTTGGAGAAAAGAACAAGGTTAGCAAGATTAAGATGAGGGGTTTCCTAAGCTAGGGTAGGTAGAGTTCAATGAGATGAGCTTAGTCATGGTCTAAGTATGTGTGAAGTCTCTGCATGTTGAACCGGAGCTAAAAGGTTGCTCGTCGGACTCGGATCGGTGATAAACTCCGAGAGATTGATCCGAAACCCTCATTCGAATCGATTACCGAAACCCCGCGAGGGCCCAAACAAATGTGAGTTTGTGTGTGTAAATGGGGGCAAATGAGAAGCCCAAGTAGGTGCATAGATGTTGTGTTAATGGTTGTTGAGAACCATTAATGAAAAATGGGTTAAAATAGGGTTGGAGATGAACTCCATTAATGATGAATTCATCATTATTGATCGATCAATGAGTGTATTGATCGATCAATGACAAGTGGTGATCGATCAATGAAGACCATTGATCGATCAATCTGTATAAGACAGAATGGGGGAACAGAAGCCCCAAAATTCTGGAAGTTCAATGCCCGAAGGGCATTGATCGATCAATTTGGGCATTGATCGATCAACAAGAGAGTGATCGATCAATGACATTTGGTGATCGATCAACATAGGTATTGATCGATCACTGTAGGGTGTTGATCGATCAATGAAGGCATTGATCGATCAATCTGTATAAATAATTAATGAGAACAGAAGGTGGGAATTTTTGAAAAAGGGTTGGTGATCGATCAATGAGGGCATTGATCGATCAACAGGAGGCATTGATCGATCAACCCAAGTGGTGATCGATCAATTTAAGTTGTGTTAAATGTGAGTGGAAGAGAGGTTATTGATCGATCAATGAGTGTATTGATCGATCAATGATGATAGGTGATCGATCAATAAGGTGTATTGATCGATCAATTGGCTTGTTGCAGAAGGAGAGCTAAAAGGGTGGTGATCGATCAATGAGAGGTATTGATCGATCAACAAGGGGTATTGATCGATCAATGAGAGGTATTGATCGATCAACAAGGGGTATTGATCGATCAATAAGAGTGGTGATCGATCAATGACCCCTGTTTTGTTCTGTTTTGGTTTGTGGGTTAAACACCACCGGACATTGTGCAGGTTAACTTTCTGACATCCCTAACACTTAAAGGACTATGTTTATGATCTAGGATCAAACCCTGATACCTTGAAAAAGCTTTGGATTTGCTTAGAAGATAAAGTGACCTGATGTAGGGGAAAACCAACCTAACTGTTTTTGAGTATGATTTCATGTTTATTTTATATCTGTGCCATGAATTCTGTTTTTAACAAACATGTATGCATATCATGAATTCCTGCTATCTTTGATTTCTGTTTCCTGATTCGTATTCTGAAACTTGCTTCTGATTCTGCTATCTGATCTGTGAGGTATATACGTATGTGATTTGATGATTTAAACCAAATGATCCCCACCGACCCGGTGGTATATCCGATGCCTGGCACACTTGTGCACCTGCTTTCAATCCTCGGCACAATTGCACTCCATAGATGAGGCATTGTTGCACTTTCAAAATTGTTCATGTGAACGACGATTGGTTGGGGTTTCCTATCGGACATTCCTGTTTACTCCGTGCTATATAGTCACGGGAGTTTCTTAAGTTAAATACACACAATTTAAGTACTCTGATAATATACTTGCATAACATCTGATTTCTTACATAAAATCTCAGCTTTTAGTTTGATTCATCATGATTATACGTTCCTGATTTGATTTCTGTTATGAGATAGCATGATCTGCATATTCAATTCGTTTAGTTGGAATTCTTCTATTGAGCTATGATGTAGCTCACCCTGTTTTCTACGTAAATTTTAGGTTCTGAGGCTGTAGCTCCCACGAGTGACCAGCACTACTGACCAGAGGCCGAGGCGAGGACGAGGAGATGAGATTCAAAGCGACGAGTTTTATCCGTAGTATTTTTGTCCTTTTGGATTATTGTGTGCCTGATAGCCACTTTTATATATATTTTAGTAGGATTACTTATTGTATTATTTATGCATTCTATTCGGAACCTGTGACGACCCAACTTTTCCAATCCTTACGGTATAGGAAAAACCGGTTCATCAACTTATTGATTTCTCAATAAGCCGTATTCAAACAGAAGCCGGCACATCACAATGATCTAAACAGAGGCAAAGTAGAGATAAACCATACATCAAAAGCTTTATATAACAAATCTATCACTATGAGGAACCAAAAGGAACCACCGGTGATGGCCAATCCAACACCTAAACTAATGGTTCACGATGATGGTTCCTCAAGTGATATCAAAAGAACAAAATAAGGCCTAGGGCCCAATATTCAAACAATATTCAAACAAAATACCAAAAATATAGGATCTAGAGATCAAGGGAAGAACTCCTCAGCAGGTAAATCTAATTCCTCCTCAGGAATATAGTCAGAATCCTCCAAATCTTCCGATCCCATCGCGGTCTCGACTGTGGACGATAGTCGAGGGTGAGCTAACAACAAAGCCCAATAGAGGAAACAGATCTATTTGCATTTCATTATAAGTAAAGGTTTTTTTCAAAGGACAGAATTCGGATCAAATATGGTTTTCAAATGATGCTTTGCAAACGAAATCTCCAGTTCTAATCCTAAGTTAAGACTGAATACATGAATCTGATGTGTTCGAAATTTTCTGACTGAGCATGCTTCTTATATTAAATTTATAACTTAATTTTATCTCTCAAATTTCCTATAGCATGAGAGCAAGGTGTATTACCGATGGGAAAACCCTACTGACCATCGTCGTTCATGAACCCTTTTTCTGAATGCAACAAGCCCCTACGCTATGAGGGAAACTTGCGCCAAAGTTATACCGTCAACACGGTTGGTAGAATCTAGGGCATCGTTCTGACGCACTCAAATCAAATGCAAATGCTAACGTATTTCAATACTTATATTCATAACATAATGCTGATTTTCGGAAGTTCTGATTCAAAAGTTCTGATTCAAGATTTAACTGAGGTTCTAAGGTTCAATTTGCAAAGTTCTTAGTTATAACAAGGTTTCCAAATTTTCAGATTTGTGTCATAAAATCAGAGTTTTATTCATGCTGTGTGCAACTGAATTTCCAAATTATACTTCTTATTTTAACAGCAAAACAGTCTTTACTTACAATTTAATGCAAATAAAATACAAGGTTCCCCTACCTTATCAAAGAGCTTCCAATCAAGCACAAAAACAAATCCTCACCAAGGACTCCCAACAGTCAAAACCTACATATATTAACACTCTCAGTGTTAATATAAAACCAAAAAAATCAAACTAAGAGATTGCAGATCAAAAATCCAACAAAAATTTGAATGCCGAAACAGATGAGACCAATTTAATTCAAATTTGGTCGAATTTGAAATTCGATGGTCGAATCTAAAATCGACCATCGAATTCCCAAATTCTGCATCAGGCCTTAATTCATCAATTCGACAGTCGATTTTCAAATCGACTGTCGAATTCCAATTTCGACAGTCGATTTTGAAATCGACAGTCGAATTTCCTGTGTTCTGTGGCTGTGCACTTTGACATTCACGGTTCTTTTTCCGATCTTTTTCACAGCTAAACCTCTTCTTTATTTCACATATATATGTTCTAATTTCTAACAATAATCTCTACAGATTTTCATACAAAGATTTTCAGTACATACCTCCTTTTTGGCTCCAAATGGTAGGTCCCTTCGTACCAATTTGTGCTCCAAAATCAGTTTCTAACCCAGGGGTTCAATGGCATCAGCTTTGTTCATTGCAACCCTTCCTCTTTGGCACAGATTTACAGGCACAGGGATGTCTTCTCCTCTATCTTTCCCTTCTCATAGCTTAAACAGATCTAAAGACCATCACCAACACGTTCAATGGTCAAGATGGGAGGAGGATCTCTCTTTCTTCTTAGATCTAGGATTTAAAATAACCTTGCATGGTTATTTTCCTTAACTTTTCCAACGAGAGAGAGATAGAGAGATAGAGAGATAGAGAGATAGAGAGATGCAAGCTTCACTTGCAATCTCTTTTATAACCAAACCAATCTAGCAAATATCTAGATATTCAACTCTTCAACTTATCCTCTAACTTATGGATTTATTTCATGTTAACCACTAACACCTCCTTATTGTGTATGCCAATGCGTGCATGACTTGCACACCTCTCGAGACCAAATCCTTTGGTCATGTCCCTCATCATAACCAATACTAACAAAAAAACTCATAAAATAACATAATTATTTTTGGGCACGCTTATCGAGGTAAACGAAAATAGGTTTAAAATATCGGGGATATTACATTCACCCCTCCTTAGGAATTTTCGTCCGCGAAAATTGAACATGATACACACCAGACAATAAAAGAAGAGAAAACATGGGCACCGTGGTACGATCCCACAGGGCACGCAAGCCAAGGGATGGGATCCGTAGTAACATGGATGTACTGCATGTGGCATCGAAGGCCATAGTGGATTGCATCCGTACATGGATGCCCACACCCCAAGTGTCACGTGCCGGGAGACCGATGCACAGTGACGCATGAAGTCACAAAGAGATCAAAAATGTATCAAAACTAACACGTAGAATCAGAGGGACAGAAGCAAACCCACACAAGTGTCTAAAAGAAATATTTACCAAAATATATGCAAAAGTAAACTCATGCTGAATAATCCATATATACAAACAAGGCTAAACAAGGGATCTAAAATCACGCAAAGACAGAAAAATAAAGGATAACAAAAGAAGGACCACCAGGTCCTAATAATCCGTAATGTAAAAATAAAAGAAGGACCACCAGGTCCTAATAATCCAAGCTGTATAATAAGTACAGACCGATAGTGACAAAAATAAATCAAGAACCCTCTCCTAAGCATACTAAGAATCCCAATCTGGAGATGGACCACCGATCCAAACACCATCACCGTCAACAAGACATCATCACCCGCATCGGTGGTCAAGGAGGAATACGAGTATCGCGCCCAATGTCGAGGGCGATATCGCTCGGATATCGCCATATACGTGTAGTCATCGAAACGCGTCGCATCGGATAAGAGAGAGCGCCGCCATGGACATCCAACTCTACGACGATAGAGTGGTGTGGTGGGTGAGCTCTTGAATCGATGGCTCATCGCGATCATCTCGTATGAACTCACGAGCGTAAGGATATCGCTCTGTGAAATTTGGCGAGGGCAACATGAGCGGGATCCTCATCGGCATCACGTGCATCCGCGCCGAGAACTGCCTGGTTCTTTAGGAGGTTTCACAAAGGCGTAGGTTTGACCCCAATTGACCGGTTTATACATCTTTCTACCAAGAGACTTGAGTTGGTGGGAGAAATGTCATATTCGGGACCCGCTTGATAATTTTCAATCATGATAGAAATTAACGGGCATAGGGAATGCCCTTCTTGGCGTTTTGATTTGCTTTCCCATTTTCTCTCGTGCCTTGATAAGCCCTTTAAAAGTACCTCAGAGCACTAAACCATCGCTCTTTAAAAGCAAAAATAAAATCATTGGAGGGGACCGGTGCGCTCAGTTATGTCCAAGAGGGTAAAGGGTAGTCTTAAAATTTTATCCAAAATCCACATAGATTACGGCATATGTGTGCGAACAATGGACCTACGGACCGTGGCGTCCTTGCGTCATTTGAGTCATTACCTCGTGAGAAGAATTTGGTTTGGGAAAGGAGGACCTAAACCCATGGTTTTAGAGTATTGCAAGCAACGTGGTGCCAAACCCATGTCATCTAAGTCAAAAATATAATCTCGCCCATCAATTTTAGTGTAAATTTTCTTCTCGTCCTCGCGGCGCATATGTTGGTAAAACAGGCGCACTAAACGAGGATAAAAATGGGCACTAAAGTCAGTGCACAGGAAGGTTAGCTGGGCTTTTTCAAGGTATTCACTCGCCCACTGTGTGGTAGGTTGTTGGTCAAATAATTCCGGGTGAAAAACATACTCATTGGCGAAGCCCTTGATGCTCCAAAATTCATTGGGCTGCTCAGGCATTGGAGGGGGCACAGATGGTGTGGGCTGAGAAGGTGGTGGAACCGACTGAGGTGGTTCCCGGGGCTGTGTGGCTGTTTGTGTAGGGCGGCTAGAGGAACCAGCTTTCGAAGCCGGCCTCTTGGAGGTGGGGATGCGAATAGGGGTCTGCTTCTTAGGCCCCATTGCAAATAAAACAACAAAAATGCAAGAAAACCCTCCAAACAGATGTAAAAACCCACGAAATCTTGAGATGAGGGAGGTATTTACCTGAGGAAAAGCCCCAAATCGGGTTTGCAATGAAGGAATTCGAATCCCCTTGACAATGTAGTGCACTCCTCCTTAGATTTGCAGCCAAAATACAAAGAGAGCCCCAATTCGGCAATTCGCTCCAAACCCTAGCTCAAAAATCCCCAAAATGTTAAAACCCGAATGGCAACAGAGGGTTTCAACCCTCACTTAAATCGAGAAAATCGACCCTCGATTTCAAATTCGTGGGTCGAATTTTAATTCGACCGTCGATTTAAAAATCGACACTCGATTTTTTTTTGAAAATTGCTCAGGCCTAAATTTGGCCTTAAAATGCCTATAATCAATGCAGAAAAATCGACCCTCGATTTCATAAATCGACCCTCGATTTTTCAAGTGTCTGAGGTCTTCAAAATTTCAAAATTTTGACATTTTTAAAGCATTACCTTGGGTCCAAATGGATCATTTGTGTGTCCATTTCATGCAAAACAGCTCAGTTACAGATAATAGCTATATGTCAGTCCAATTTGGACTAAAAAGTTTTACGAAAATAAACTTAAAAAAAAATTGTTGTGAAGGAAAATAGCAAGTCCGGGTCTGATTGGACTCGTGAAAAAGTTACAAACTGAGCATATTTTTGGACCATGACCATGACATGTCAAGGCCAAATGGTTCAGTAAATGTCCAAATAGGTAAGTGACCATAGACCGAATTTAGGTCACTAGACCTATAGTGAGTAGCATACCAGAATTGGGTCGAAGGCCCAAAATTTTTTTCCGATTTCTATAATGTAGGGATTTCGATATAGACCCACTCAGTAAAAATACCTTGATCCTCCAAAATTTCTCACAGAAATATTTATATGTATATATATAACCAATAGGTACACATAAATGTCAAATTATTACACAGTCTACACAAAGTGAGAAATATAAAATTTTAAGCAAAAGGCTCGAATTGGTCCCGAGCTCACTTCACGCTCCCAAGTGGCTTCCTCCTGTATGATTCCTCCATTGTACAAGAACCAAAGGAATCGTTTTAGTGCGAGGATCTCGCTCCTTGCGATCCAAAATCAATCGGGTCCTCAATCACCGCCAAACCCTCCTCAAGCTCAATGGGTTGGTAATCAAGCACGTGAGTCGGGTCACGATGTATCGACGAACCATCGACACATGGAAGACGTTGTGCATGCTAGACAATTGTGGCGGTAGCGCCACTCGATAAGCAACCTCTCCGACTCGGCCTAATATCTCAAAAGGCCCAACGTACCGAGGACTCAACTTCCCTCGCTTTCCGAACCTCATAACGCCTTTCGTAGGCGAAATCCGAACAAAGACATTCTCGCCAACCTCAAAATCCACGTGTGGCCTCTTGAGATCGGCGTAGCTCTTTCCGACGACTCGAAGCTACTCAGAGTCGCACAGATCAACCGAAATCTCAGTCCAATAATGAGCTTCTCACCCACTTCTTCCCGCTTCAACGGCGATCGACACGTCCATATAAAGCCTCGAGCGAGCCATACCGATTTGTAGGCGAACTCGATCGAGAGGCAAGTGTTGGTCCCATGACCCGTGAAAATCCAACATGCAAGCTCTCGGATGTCCTCAATGATCTGATTCACTCGCCACCGTCGTCGTCTGTGGGTGAAATGCGAACTAAAATCAAGACGAGAACCCATTCCTTCCCAAATTTCGCCAAAAGTGTGAAGTAAACAACGGGTCCCTCTGTCGACACAATACTAGCCGGTATCCCATGCGTCTAACAATCTCCTTGAGGTATAACTCGCAAGTCTACTAAGTCAGTATAGGTATTGTATGGTAGGAAATGAGCAGATTTGGTTAGCCGATCGAGAATGACCCAAATGGCATTGTGCTTTCTCAGTGTCTTCGGCAATCCGAGTATAAAATCCATCGAAATGGCTTCCCATTTCCACTCAGGCACAGGTAAAGGCTGCAATAGACTGCGCAGGATTCTGATGATCAACCTTAACCTGTTGACACACCAAACACCGCGACTCGTACTCAGCGACGTCACGTTTCAAACCTCGCCACCAGAGACTCTTCATCAAGTCCTGATCCATCTTGGTGCTACCAGGATGTATGGCATACATGGATTTGTGAGCCTCTTCCAGAATGGTGTCGAAGCTCGATATTCGACGGTACACATACACGGTCGTGAAATAATAAGGTTCCACCTGCTCGTATAGAGAAGTGTTTCTTACTGCCATTCTCGACATCTCGTCTGATTGCCATGAGCTCATCATCGGTCATCTGAAGCTTTCTAATATTCTCAAGAGCGTGAGGGCGCGATACAAGAGTAGCCATCAATGCTGAGCCTTTTACATCAAACCGTGAGCCTGCCCAAAGCCATATCTTCCAATAGCTTCCATCATTGAATCCGGCTCACAAGATGTGATAATCGAGTGAAGACCTTCTCGAGAGCATCGCGAGCGACATTTGCCTTTCCCGGATGGTACTGAATCGAGCAATCGTAGTCCTTCAAGAATTCCATCCACCGTCGCTGCCGCATATTCAAGTCCTTTTGAGTGAAGAGGTACTTGAGACTCTTATGATCGGTGAATATATCAAAAACTTCACCGTAGAGGTAATGTCGCCAGATCTTTAAGGCGAATATAACTGCTGCTAGCTCTAAGTCATGCGTCGGATAGTTTCTTTCATGGTCCTTCAACTGCCTAGAACCATAAGCAATGACCCGCTCGTGTTGATTAAGCACACAGCCTAGTCCGCCATAGGAAGCATCACTATATACTGCAAAACCTCCTCAAGGTATAGCAAGCATCGTCGTAGTCAAGCGACGCTTTAACTCCAAAAACTCGCTCACCTTTACACTGCTCGGTCAGACTTAGCATTCTTTCTTGTGAGTGTAAGTGGACTGATATCTTTGAAAACCCTCGACAAATCGCCGATAGTACTTGCCAAACCAAGGAAACTTGGACCTCAGAATCGCCGTGAGGTTGTTCCCATGTCACCACAGAATCTATCTTTGTAGGATCCACTGAGATACCCGCTTCAGAGACTACGTGTCCCAAGAAACTAACCTGCTCAAGCCAAAACTCACACTTACTGAGTTTGGCATACAACTGATGGTCCCTGAGTGTTTGAAGAGCTATCTTCAGATGTTGTACATGCTCCTCTCTGGTTTTCGAATAGATGAGGATATCATCTACGAAAACTACCACAAATTTATCAAGATGTGGTTTGAACACCCTGTTCATCAGGTCCATGAAAGATGCAGGCGCATTCGTCAATCCAAATGGCATCACTAGAAACTCATAGTGGCCATAACGCGTCCGAAACGCAGTCTTGGATATATCTTCCGCCTTGATCTTGAGTTGGTGATAGCCTGACCTCAGATCAATCTTTGAAAAGAATTTGGCACCTTGCAATTGATCAAACAAGTCATCTATCCGCGGAAGAGGATAACGATTCTTAATCGTCATCTTGTTGAGCTGCCTATAATCGATACACAGACGCATCGATCCATCCTTCTTTTTCACAAATAGAACCGGTGCACCCCAAGGAGAGACACTCGGTCGTATAAAGCCTTTGTCTAACAGCTCCTGAAGCTGTTCCTTGAGCTCTGTCAACTCAGCAGGCGCCATCCGATATGGAGCTTTAGATAACGGTTCTGTACCCGGCGCTAGCTCAATCGCGAACTCAATCTCTCGGTCAGGTGGTAATCCAGGTAAGTCCTCTGGAAAGACATCAGGATAATCGCAGACCACCTTGATAAGAGCCAAGTCGTTCTTCTTCTCGGTAGAATCTTGCAAATAGGCCAGATACCCACTGCAACCATTCTTCATCATACGCTCAGCTTTAAAGGCTGAAACCAACGGCGCAACCTTGGATTTGACTCCACAGAATCGGAAGGACTTTCGCTTTGGCGGTCGGAAGGTCACTATCTTCCGAAGACAGTCCACGCCGTGATAAGTCGCCAACCAATCCATTCCGAGAATGACGTGAACCCTTCCATGCTCAACGTAATCATGTTTCGGTCAATGTCTCGTGCTCATCAATCATCACAATGACCGACATCAGATGTCAAGGCACACCGAACTCCCCGTAGGAATCTTGACATCTAGAATGAAAGCAAGGGGTTCGGGAGTAATTCCCAACTTCTCTGAGAAAGAAGGAGTAATAAACGAGTGTGTAGACCCAGGGTCTATAAGTACTCGTGCTTCAATTTTATCCATGTCATCTCGACTACTCATCATAAGGGTACCTTTAGTTAAAAAGTTTTGTTAATTATATGCAATGATTTCTATGTGGTTCAACATAATTGACTTGAATTCAAATTTTAAACAATAATAATTGAATCAATGCATAAATGACATCTCAACTTTAATGATACCTTGAATGACGCGTCATTCCGCTTGGGCATCTGTGCACATCCATAAGCCCGACCTTGAACTGTAGGTCGTGTCGACTTCTGCGTAGAGACCGTCGTAGTCCGTCCTTTCTCAACAACAGGACAATCCTTGATCATATGACCAACCTGTCCACACCTGAAGCATGCTCCAGTGTTCCGTCTGCAATCCTCTGTTTTATGTGTTTTCCCACATCTTGCACAGTGGAGTAAACAGAGTAACATGATCCCTTCGTTGAACCTTGAGCCACGAAGCTCCACTGCAGAGTGCTCCCACCGAATGGTTGTCCCGGTGACGAACTCTGCGGTCTCGATATGAAGACGCGTTCGTCCCTGAAGCAACTGGTCTAGAGTATGATGGCTGACTAGGGTAGGGAGGAGGTCTAGAGAACCTCGGCTTTTTGTTCACCTGCCCTGAAGCACTCTGCTGTCCCTGGCCAAACCTATTTTTATTACTCTGCTCTCGCCTCAAGTACTGTTTTTGAATATCTTCCTCTGCAATGAGGGCCTTGGACATAACGCCGGCATACGTCTCCATTTCCCACATCGACACCCTTTCCTGAATGTTCGGCCTCAAACCTCTCTGAAATTTCTGAGCTCTCATCAGCTCAGTGGCCACATGCAAGGGTGCAAATCGGGAAAGTCTATCAAATTCTGCGCCATACTCGCGCACCGACATTTCATTCTGTTTCAACTCGATGAATTGGACCTCCCACTGATTACGTACGATCTTCGGAAAATACTGATCGTTGAATGTCTCCACGAACTCTGCCCAAGTCCATGGAGTATTGGGGTAGTCCTGCTCTCTCATCCTAGAAACAGACTTCCACCACGGACTGGCCTCTCCCAAAAGTTTGAAGGATGCCCAGCGTACTTTCTCAACATCTGTACACTGCAGCACTTCAAATATCTTCTCTATCTCATCCAGCCATGCCTCGGCTTCCATAGGATCCGTCTGTCCTGAGAATGTAGGAGGTCTCATCCTCCTGAACTCGTGAATCCTCTGGCGATGTCCGCCGCCGATCTCTGCTCTGCATCTATCAATGGCTGCAGTCTGTTGAGCCATGTTAGTGGCCAAGGCTGCCAGCACCTGGTCCACATTTCCTCCCTGTGGCCTACCAGCTCCCAGGGCCTCTGCATTCGCACCTGTGGCAACTCTTCCTCTGCCACGTGAGGTACCTACACCCTCACCGATCTCCTCAAGGTGAGCCATGCGTGGTCCCTCTCTACCTCGGCCTCGCCTGAATCATGCGGAGGCATGCTGATCTGTCATTGTTGAAAAACAATAACAATTGATCAGTAAGATTGTCAAGACAATCCATCCCTAGTCCTAAGACTCTGAACCTAGAGCATGGCTCTGATACCAACTGTGACGACCCGACTTTTCCAATCCTTACGGTATAGGAAAAACCGGTTCATCAACTTATTGATTTCTCAATAAGCCGTATTCAAACAGAAGCCGGCACATCACAATGATCTAAAACAGAGGCAAAGTAGAGATAAACCATACATCAAAAGCTTTATATAACAAATCTATCACTATGAGGAACCAAAAGGAACCACCGGTGATGGCCAATCCAACACCTAAACTAATGGTTTGATGGTTCCTCAAGTGATATCAAAGAACAAAATAAGGCCTAGGGCCCAATATTCAAACAATATTCAAACAAAATACCAAAAATATAGGATCTAGAGATCAAGGAAGAACTCTCAGTAAATCTAATTCCTCCTCGGGAATATAGTAATCCTCCAAATCTTCCGATCCCGGATCATCTCGGACTGTGGACGTATAGTCGAGGGTGAGCTAACAACAAAGCCCAATAGAGCAGATCTATTTGCATTTCATTATAAGTAAAGGTTTTCAAAGGATGTAATTGGATCAAATATGGTTTTCAAATGATGCTTTGCAAACGAAATCTCCAGATTCTAATCCGAGTTAAGACCTAATACATGAATCGATGTGTTGAAATTTTACGAGCATGCTTCTTATATTAAATTTATAACTTAATTTTATCTCTCAAATTTCCTATAGCATGAGAGCAAGGTGTATTACCGATGGGAAAACCCTACTGACCATCGTCGTTCATGAACCCTTTTTCTGAATGCAACAAGCCCCTACGCTATGAGGGAAACTTGCGCCAAAGTTATACCGTCAACACGGTTGGTAGAATCTAGGCATCGTTACGGACGCACTCAAATCAAATGCAAATGCTAACGTATTTCAATACTTATATTCATAACATAATGCTGATTTTCGGAAGTTCTGATTCAAAAGTTCTGATTCAAGATTTAACTGAGGTTCTAAGGTTCAATTTGCAAAGTTCTTAGTTATAACAAGGTTTCCAAATTTTCAGATTTGTGTCATAAAATCAGAGTTTTATTCATGCTGTGTGCAACTGAATTTCCAAATTATACTTCTTATTTTAACAAAGAAAGCAGTCTTTACTTACAATTTAATGCAAATAAAATACAAGGTTCCCTACCTTATCAAAGAGCTTCCAATCAAGCACAAAACAAATCCTCACCAAGGACTCCCATAAAACCTACATATATTAACACTCTCGTGTTAATATAAAACCAAAAATCAAACTAAGAGATTGCGGATCAAAATCCAACAAAATTTGAATGCGAACAGCATAATTACCTCAATTCAAATTAAATGGTCGAATTTGAAATTCGATGGTCGAATCTAAATCGACCATCAATTCCCAAATTCTGCATCGGCCTTAATTCATCAATTTGACGATCGATTTTCAAATCGATTTGTCGAATTCAATTCGACGATCGATTTTGAAATCCGATCAATTTCTGTTCGATGGGTGCACTTTGACATTCACGGTTCTTTTTCCGATCTTTTCACTAACCCTCTTCTTTATTTCACATATATATGTTCTAATTTCTAACAATAATCTCTACAGATTTTCATACAAAGATTTTCAGTACATACCTCCTTTTTGGCTCCAAATGGTAGGTCCCTTCGTACCAATTTGTGCTCCAAAATCAGTTTCTAACCCAGGGGTTCAATGGCATCAGCTTTGTTCATTGCAACCCTTCCTCTTTGGCACAGATTTACAGGCACAGGGATGTCTTCTCCTCTATCTTTCCCTTCTCATAGCTTAGATCTAAAGACCATCACCAACACGTTCAATGGTCAAGATGGGAGGAGGATCTCTCTTTCTTCTTAGATCTAGGATTTAAAATAACCTTGCATGGTTATTTTCCTTAACTTTTCCAACGAGAGAGAGATAGAGAGATAGAGAGATAGAGAGATGCAAGCTTCACTTGCAATCTCTTTTATAACCAAACCAATCTAGCAAATATCTAGATATTCAACTCTTCAACTTATCCTCTAACTTATGGATTTATTTCATGTTAACCACTAACACCTCCTTATTGTGTATGCCAATGCGTGCATGACTTGCACACCTCTCGAGACCAAATCCTTTGGTCATGTCCCTCATCATAACCAATACTAACAAAAAAACTCATAAAATAACATAATTATTTTTGGGCACGCTTATCGAGGTAAACGAAAATAGGTTTAAAATATCGGGGATATTACAGAACCACTATCGGGAACCATTGTTTGGGTGATGGATGTCCATCACCAATGGTTCTTCTTGGTTCCTTTTTGAGAATGCGTATTCTTTTGATTTATATAGAATTAATTACTTTATAATTATTGCTCTTTATGATTAAGTGCATTGATAGATGACTGACTCGATCTACCACTGCTGGCTTGTGTCTGCTTGGCTTCCGCTTTACGGGCAGACACTTATGATTTGTCCAGGGGATCATCCAGAGTATGATCCTGACGGCACGGATTTCTGGGTGCAGAAATTCGGGCTGTCACAAAATCGCTCGAGCGAGCTATTATCATCGCTCGAGCGAGGTATTGTCAAACTTCGACATTGCCTTGGTATTTTAGTCATAACTTTTTGTCTCGAACTTCGATTGAGACGATTCGTTTTTTGTTGGAAAGCTAATAGAAAAATCTACAACTTTTATGTTTTGACCAACTCATGGATCAATCGTCTTGATAGTCAAACAAATATGAGAATGTTACATCAAATTCTAGGATTGGCGCAACTTGCCTGTTTTGACTTGTTTTTGAGGAAACGCTTAAATAGGTCTATATTATTAGTAATTAGAGTTTATCTTAATGCATGAACATATATTGTGATGTAGATTGAGGGCGAGAGGCCATCAATAGGACCTTGCTTGACTTCGCATAACTCCGAATTTTAGGTAGGAGAATCTCATCTTTACAGTATTTTATTTTAATTCGCATGGATATTTTGAATTAAAATCTTTAAACTTGCATATGCCATTGAAATCACATCTGTAAACTGAAATATCAAATGACTGAAAATCTAAATCTACCTGAATCCTGAAACCTGAATCTGCTTAAGCTCTGAAAATCTGAAATCAAGAACCTGAACTATGTATAAGAGACTTGCATATGATTTATATTAGTATCTGTATTTGTTTTATGATTGACCTGAACGACCCCTCAAAAAATTCCTGAACAACTTCCTGGCACAAGTTTCCATCATTACGCAGGGGCTTGTTGCATCCTGAAAAAGGGTTCATGAACGACGATGGTAGGTAGGGGTTCCCATCGGCTATATTCCTGCTCTCGAGATATAGTTTACTCGGGAGGTATTTTAAGTTGAGGATTAAGTCATGAATTACTGAACTTTGCATATAGAAGTTAGGGAAACTAAGACACTGAAACACTGCATCTGTTCTTGAAACTCATTTAAATAAATCTTACATATGATTTCTGCACCTAAATTCAGTTTATTATCTGCTTATATGTTTGACAAGCTATATTTCGATATTTGTTTTGAAACCATGTTAGTTAAAGTAAAATGTCGTAGATGTCTTTCTTCTACTGAGCTTTGTTGGTTAGCTCACTCTGACTATACGTCACAGGTTCAGGTACTGACGTGGCTATTCAGGGCTGTGAGACTGATCCTGACTACGTGCCTGAGGAAGAGCTTGAGGTTCCTCCTGAGGAGTTTTTCCCAGTATAGAACTTACTAATTTTCTTATTTGTGGTGAGAGTTAGACTTGAATTTGTGGGCCCATTTTAGTTGGATATCATAGTTTTATACTTGACGTTGATTTCTGTTATGAGCCATGTTTCGATAATGGTCGGCCATCATCGGTGGTTCTTTACTTTTAATTGCTTCCGCATCTATTTTAGCTATGGATAATTATTGCGCTTTACTCTGATATGTGCCCTGTTTGTCCGGCTTATCGTTTATTCGATAGGTTGGCGAACCGGCCTTTCCTATACCTGAGGGATTGGAAAAGTCGGGTCGTCACAACTGGACACTGTGCCAGTTCACATCTCGACATTCCTGACATGTAGAATACTATGTTTATGATCTAGGATCAAACCATAACGCCTTGAAAAAGCTTTGGGTTTGCTTAGAAAGAAATCTTAACTGCGGTAGGGGAAAACCAACCTAAACTGTTTTTGAGTATGATTTCATATTTATTTCATATCTGTGCCCTGATTTCTGTTTTTAACAAGCATGTAAGCATATCATAAATTCCTGCTATCTCTGATTTCTGTTTCCTGATTTGCGTCTTGAAACCTGCTTCTAATTTTTGGTATCTGATCTGTGAGGTCTATGTGTATGTGATTTGATGATTTAACCAGATGATCCCCACCGACCCGGCGGTATATCCGATGCCTGGCACACTTGTGCATCTGCTTGTAATCCCTCAGCATAATTGCACTCCATAGATTAGGCATTATTGCAATTCAAAATTGTTCATATGAACGACAATTGGTTGGGGTTTCCTATCGAAATATTCCTGTTTACCCCGTGCTATATAATCACGGGAGTTTCTTAAGTTAAAAATATACAATTTAAGTTCTCTAATCATATACTTGCATAACATCTGATTTCTTGTCTAAAAGCTCAGTATTTGATTTGATTCGTCATTATTGTATGTTTCTTATTTGATTTCTGTTTTGAGATAGCATGATCTGCATATTCAATTCATTTAGTTGGAATTCTTCTATTGAGCTATGATGTAGCTCACCCTGTTTTCTAAATTACTTTTAGGTTCTGAGGTTGTACTTCCCGGCACTGAGAGCGACCCAGATTACCAGCCTTATCCAGAGGCTGAGGCCGAGGCCGAGGACGAGGAGACGGACATTCAGGCAGACGAGTTCTATCCGTAGCTTGGGTACTTGTGTCCGATTTGCTGTATTTTGATATTCCGGATTGTTGTGTGCCTGGTGGCCACTTGTGTATATATATATTAGTAGACTATACGTGTTGTATGATTTTATACATTCTATTGGAACCATTATCGGGAACCATTGTTTGGGTGATGGATGTCCATCACCAATGGTTCTTCTTAGTTCAATTTTGGGAATGCATATTCTTTTAGTAAATAGAATTACATGTTTTTATTATTGTTTCTTTATATTAAATGTCTTATGTGATGGCTCATCCTACCACCGTTGTACTGTGTCTGCTCGGTTTCCGCTATACGAACAGATACTATAAGAATTGTCCCGGGGATCATCCAGAGTATGATCCTGATGGCACGGATTTTTAGATGCGAAAATCCGGGTTGTCACACGACATGAGTGAAAAAGTCAGAAATTTAGAAAAATCAAGAAAAGTAGGGAAAATTGAGCAAAAAATTAGGATTATGGTCAAATAAATTTTTATTTAAAATATACACATATTCATCATTATCTGCTTCAATTAGTCACTAAAATTTGTTAGAGAAAGTGAGAGAAACACAAAAAAAATAGTAGTTAATTAGGAACTCAAAAACTCAACCAATTAATTGGTGATGTAATGAGCTTAAAAGTAAGTTGGAGATTTTTTGTAACCTTTTCAAAAAATCAAAAACTTTTGTCACTACACTGAAAACAGTGAAACTCAACTTATCATTAATTTGGCAACTAAAAGGCGATTAATAAACATGACATCTTTTGATGCAGGTGATGGGCCCCAACCCATTAGAAAAATGAGCATAAAATGCAAATCAACCAGACACATTCTCCCCATGTTTAATGTCGGAAAAGGTTTCCCATCAGTCCAAAGCTTTCAGTCATTACAGTCAGATTAACAGTTGTTGCAAAACCCAAGACCTCGTTGCAGAACCCAAGACCTCACGAGCTTACAAATATATATATATATATATATATATGGAGAGAGAAAGATAGAGAAAGAGAGCTCTAATGGAAGAGAACTAGAAGAGACACATAGGAAATATGAAACACCTTAAACAATCACCATAGATGAGTGCTTTTACAATGTCATTAAAACAACTCCACTAAACTGCTTTCTATTCAACAGTACTGCTGTTTACAAAATGTTGTTTTTTCATATGCAAATAGATTATAAAAGATAAGATGGCTAATGTTACTAAGAATATAATAATCTACATTTCAAACTAAATTTTACAAAAATTGCAAATCGCATTGAAGAAATAATAAAAATAAACCCAATTTTTTTTTTTTTTTTTAAAAGAAGGGTTTTTTGCATATACCCCCCTATGTTATGCTAATATTATAAGAAACCCCCAGAGTTATGAGTATTTATTCTGTACACCCTACTTTTGTGTTTCTGTTTCATATAACCCCCTACCGTTAAATAGCCGTGAGTTTAAGGACGGAAAGTCTATTTTGCCCTTAATGAAACCAATATTTTAAAAATACCACCATTCTAAAAGGCTTTTCATTTATCTATATTTACAAGTCATGCCATTAAAGTTTATCACCATTCTAAAAGACCCTTCATTCACCTTTATTTACAAGTCATGCCATTATAATTTACCACTATTTTAAAAGGAGTACCTTTAAATCCACCCACAAAATCTTTTAGTTCACCCACGCTGAAACACATCGACTGCATTGAATCAAACGATGGAGATTGTTTATCATCTGAATCTTTCATGAGATTGATCTTTAGATCATGGGTGTACCATTAGACAGTCGATTTTTTATTTCATGTGGTACACACCCATAAAAGTGACCTTAATATCAATTTTAAGCATGCAAGTGATGTTAAGGTCACTTTTCTGAGATGTGTGCCACGTGAAATAAAACACTGACTGTCTGATGGTACGATCATGATCTCAAGATCCATCGTGTGAAAGATTGGGAGGATAAATGATCTCCATCGTTCGATTCAATTCAATCAACGTGTTTCAACGTGGGTGAACTTAAAGATTCAGTGGGTGGATTTAAAGGTACTCTTCTAAAAGGCCCTTCATTCACCCATCAGATTCAAGACTCATCAAATGAGTGATTCCCCATAAAGGTATGCCAACGTTTGGACTGGTACTCAACCAATGGAGGATTTGTGGCAAACGATGCAATTATTCTTTAAAAGAAAACCTTCAATCTACATGTTCCACTCAAAATACCCGTCCCTTCTCGGTATTAGCTGATCTTTAAAACCTGTGTTGCCAATCAAGGCCGATTTTATAGGTTTATCCTCCAACTTTGTTGTATCCAAGTGGAGTTTACTAAAAGTCGAGTCATAACTCATAATGCAGATTGAGTATTTTCATTGTTGGGCCATCATCGGCGTCATCGACATCAAAAGAATATCAAGCTTATGAAGAGGCTATTATATCGAAAACTTGCTCCTTCAGCTATCAACACCCTAACAATCAGTGAAAACTAGGTTGTCAATGGGTCAGGGCAGGCTAAAATTTTGACAGCCGACCGGACTCGAGCCCCTATTTCATTTGACCCGATCCGGTTCAAAACCCCCTTATTTCCTAGATTGTATATAAAATATCGTGTCCATCCAATGAGGCCCACTTTCAGGCCTAGGAGACACTTGCGCCCCCTCTGGCAACGCAAGGCCCCGTGTGCGGGGGAATAGCTCTCAAGCTCCCTTCCCCTATATAAGGGTAAAACAGTCATTCAGTCAGAATGGCAGGACCCCTTGGTTTGACATACCGCAACGCCTCCTGCGTCGCTAGCCCACCTTGGCTATGTCGCGTTAGGTGTCGACCGTGCGTACGCCTCCGTCCTACCCTCGGCGGCTGTAGCCAGCGTGTGGCGACCACGCCGCTGCACTCCACTTGGCCCCATGTCGCGTGCCCTCCTGGCACCACATGTCGTGCCACACACACCATGCGGCAAGCTCGAATATTGGCCCCGTCACAAGTGGCCTATGATTGTTCTTAGACAAGCTGCTATAAAACCCGCTCCCTCAAATGGATGCCTCATGGACTCCAACTGATTCCAAACCAGCGGCTAAACCACCGGCTAGGGATGGGTTTGAATCAACATGGAACGAGGTGTACCACCTACAGAGAGAGAGAGAGAGAGAGAGAGAGAGAGAGAGAGAGAGAGAGTAGACCATGTTATCTAATTTTTTTATTTAGGTTTTTTTTTTTTAAATATGTTGCATCTGTTTTATCTCTCTTGTTTTAAAAAATATGTTATGATGGCATGGGTACAAAACTCTATGCTTTATTGTGTATAAATAAATAGATTGCAATCCAATAAACTAAAAGATGAAAACGATGTAAACATCACTGGATGTGGCTGTATATGAGCCAGCTTTTCATCAAGCCAAAAATTAGTGTATCTTAAATCCAGACCATCAGATTGAATCATGCACTCAATTTTTTTAAGGAATTTGTATAAGATGTTTTTTTTTTTATAGGTAAGCGAGGTTATGTGGTCTTCACCCCTTATTATTAGAAAAGATCAATGACGATTATACATGCAAGTTAAATCTTTTCTAATGAGAGAAAAAAGCTCAGAAGGGAAATCTAAAGGGTTCCAACGCACCACAGAATCAGTATGACAACCATGCTTAGCAAAGAAATCCGCACATCCATTGGTCTCGTGCCACACATGTTTGAAAGATTTCTCAAAGAATCTCCTACTTAGGTAGTTAATCCGATCGATCTCCTTACAATATTTCCATGGACTATTGGTACCCGAAATTGCATCAATAACATTATTGGAATCTGATTCAACCTGAAGGGATTTTGCACCAATTTCTACCCCATTTCTACACCTCAGACTAAAGCCAAAATTTCGCAATATAAAATATTATCAGTGATAGTGGGTTCAAAATACGCAATTAGAGCATCTCCTCTCTCATTTTGGATGAGTCCACCTATGGAGGCCGTACCATATGTGATTGCTCCATCAACATTAATCTTCAGATAGCCATTCTTCGGGGGGTGCCAACAACAGGATGCTTAGGCTGCACCTTTTTTAATCGCCATATTAAAGATATTAAGCCATCATTCTCTTGACTTCCAAGACCATCAACTCTGAAGGAAATATTATTAATGATAGAATATAGGACATTTTTCTTATGCCTTTGAATTCGTAAAAGATGTTGAATTAGTATAAGATGTTGAGCATTTTCATTATCATCTATTCCTTTTTTTGTGGGTTTGGTTTGGGTGTACCTCTTTTGGGAGGCTTATCTAAGGAAGAATTCGATTTCTCTTTATTTGATTTCAGATTGCATTCGGAAGTTAGAGGTAATGGACGCGGGCAGACCCTCCAAATTGGTGATTAGTGGGAAGTTTGAGTCTTTCTTAGCTGCTCATTTTTTTTTTCTCGGTTGCTTAAGTTGTCTCTCTGTTGGGTATCTTGCTCAATCGGGGGTTAGCTTCAGGCTATTTTTTATATTGGGTTCTTTGTTCGTGGGGGTGTTGGGTAGGCCGAAGCTGTGTTTTGGCGTTGTCCCATATATTAAGGATGCTTAATGGAAGAGTCATCCATAGAGCTCTGGGCGACAATTATTTCTTTACACGAATTTTACACGGAGACCTTTACTCTTGCGATTCCTTTACTTATTACCCCTATTGTGACAGATCTGCCGTTGATTGTTACAAAGCTAATTAATCTTTGACTACTCTAAATTAGCCCATCACATTCATCCGCCCAATGAATCAAGATCAGAAGCTTGTCATCAGACGATTAGATTTTGATTCCATAAGATGATAGTAGGTGAACATCAAACATTGTTCTTGAGTCACTTTTTGAGATATCGTGATGCACATTTGTGATCAATCTAAATTGTCAACGTAGGATATCCATCAGTAGAACATGCATCTCAGCCAAAGAATCATGTCTAGTTATGAGTAGATGTGATTATCCGATTGGTAAACTTTAATATCAGTTGTTATAAATTATGAATTAAGAATAGGGGCGGGTGTTAGATGGTTTAAATCTCTCAAAAGATGCGATTTGGGATCAAAGACTGTAAATGTATACTCTGTCACTTTGACATTCTGTATTAGTCGTCATTAGATCTTGCTCATCCTAAAATTACATTAGATCTTGCTCATCCTAAAATTAGCATGTCTGATTATGCGCATACAGCACCACGTACACGGTCCATGAAGCCTATTCAAAGTTTCAAACTCTTGCATCAAAGTCAAATTTCTCAATTCAATTGGATAATCGTGAAGATATTATATTATATTTTATAAGGTACTTATATTGCACCTATTAATCTTTGAGGGACCTCAGCTAAAAATCATAAACTGCTTTGAATTAAGATGATGTAGACAATTTTCCGCCTTCAATCCCATGGATCTTGAGATCATGGGCCTATTATCATATTATCAGATTTTGATGTCCCATTGCAGCTTGAAAAATGCCTATGATCATTTGCACTTTTTAGGATAGATGTCATAAGGATTCAAAATCTGATCATCTGATGGTATATCAAGATCCATTGAGTGGGAGATTGGGAAAACTACGATCTCTGTAATCTAATTCAAAGTAATCAACGGCTGAAGAATGTAAACCTTTGCTTCAGAGAGAAGAATCTCGAGTTGTAAATACCAATACCAATTGTATAATACGTTCTATTGACATGGGTATGCTCCATTATTTTCAGTTTTCAGCTTATTAAGTGGGACACCATTTTTTTTTCAATTTTTTTGTCTCTTCACTCCCCTCAATCTTTTTTTTTTTTCTTATCAATAAGGGCACAAAATTGTATTAAAAATCAGCTAAACCTTTGAGAGAAAACAAAACCAAGCCACCCCGACCAAAAGCATCTCATGCCACCAATATGGCCGTAGAGTAGGAAAAACAACAAAAGAAAAAGCAAAAAACAAAATGTGACGACCCGACTTTTCCAATCCCTCAGGTATAGGAAAGGCCGGTTCGCCAACCTATCGAATAAACGATAAGCCGGACAAACAGGGCACATATCAGAGTAAAGCGCAATAAATATCCATAGCTAAAATAAATGCGGAAGCAATTAAAAGTAAAGAACCACCGATGATGGCCGACCATCATCGAAACATGGCTCATAACAGAAATCAACGTCAAATATAAAACTATGGTATCCAACTAAAATGGGCCCACAAATTCAAGTCTAACTCTCACCACAAATAAGAAAATCAGTAAGTTCTATACTGGGAAAAACTCCTCAGGAGGAACCTCAAGCTCTTCCTCAAGCACGTAGTCAGGATCAGTCTCACAGCCCTGAATAGCCACGTCAATACCTGAACCTGTGACGTATAGTCGGAGTGAGCTAACCAACAAAGCTCAGTAGAAGAAAGACATCTACGGCATTTTACTTTAACTAACATGGTTTCAAAACAAATATCGGAATATAGCTTGTCAAACATATAAGCAGATAATAAACTGAATTTAGGTGCGAAAATCATATGTAAGATTTATTTCTAAATGTGTGAAAACAGTTTCAAGAAACGAATCACGGTGTTTGGTGTCTTAGTTTCTCTAACTTCTATATGCAAAGTTCGATAATTCATGACTTAATCCTCAACTTAAAATACCTCCCGAGTAAACTATATCTCGAGAAGCGAGAATATAGTGATAGACCCCCTACCTACCATCGTCGTTCATGAACCCTTTTTCAGGATGCAACAAGCCCCTGCGTAATGAGGAAAACTTGTGCCAGGAAGTTGTTCAGGAATTTTTGAGGGGTCGTTCAGGTCAATCATAAAACAAATGCAGATACTAATATAATCAGATGGAAGTCTCTTATACATAGTTCAGGTTCTTGATTTCAGATCTTCAGAGCTTAAGCGATTCGAGATTGAGTAGATTTAGATTTTTAGTCATTCATATCAATTTCAATTTACATATGTGATTTCAATGGCATATGCAAGTTCAAAGATTTTAATTCAAAATATCCATGCGAATTAAAATAAAATACTGTAAAGATGAGATTCTCCTACCTAAAACTCGGAGTTATGCGAAGTCAAGCAAGGTCCTATTGATGGCCTCTCGTCCTCAATCTACATCACAATATACGTTCATGCATTAAGATAAACTCTAATTACTAATAATATAGACCTATTTAAGCGTTTCCTCAAAAACAAGTCAAAACAGGCAAGTTGCGCCAATCCTAGAATTTGACGTAACATTTTCATATTTTTTTAACCATCAAGACTATTGATTCATATGTTGGTCAAAACATGAAAGTTGTAGATTTTTATATTAGCTTTCCAACGCAAAAAGAATCGTCTCAATCGGAGTTCGAGATAAAAAGTTATGACTAAAATACTAAGGCAATGCCGGAGTTCGGTGATACCTCGCTCGAGCGATGATAAAAACCGACGGGTTTCCTCAACGATTCGCGCCGCGATCGATCCCACGAGTTCACAGAGACAACTCCAACACGCCCCCAATGATCTCAACCTCTCCCAATAGCCAACTACGAATCCAAGGTTGATTCAAGTTCTTTCTAAGGTTTAAGTATTTTCAACAAAGAGGGTTCTAGAGAAGGAGGTTTTCTAAACCGATCTCCTACGATGATTGAAGAAGAGAGAAGAAGGAGTTTCACACGGTTGGGTAACTATCCTCTCTTAACAAAACCTAGTATAATACGGGAATACAACTCTTTATAATAGGATTGCTCACAAAGTAAAACACACACACACACATCTTATGTATTATACACTTCTAATTTTAAAACTCAAGTCCGGTGTTGAGCGGCTACACCGAGGTCGGTGCACAACTTTCGCACGAGGGTCTAAATGGGCTCTAAATTAAAATCTGTCCGCACAATCACATCTAGATAAAAATCCAAAATAAATGGTGACGTCGGTTGCCGAGCCGAATACACACACAGGGTCAGTCTAACTCGGGTTCAAGATACGGGTCTTTACATTCTACCCTCCTTAGGAATTTTCGTCATCGAAAATGTACGGATAGCTAAATCGAACTGCGGTAAGTCCTTATCCTAACACCAGTACAAAGCAAAATCGAAACAGTCTAAAGTCAAAGAACTTTGGTCGCGATGCGGTAGGCTTCACTAAGCACGCTTTCAAGGGTCGGGATCCGTAGTAACCTGGATGTACTACGTGTGGCATCCCATACTGCTATAGAGGATTGCATCCGTACATGGATGCATACCTTCCCAAGTGCCACGTGCCTGGAAACATACTTCACCATGACACAAACCTAGCACACACACCTACCTCACCCTTTTGGTAATTATTTGAGCAGAAATTTTAGATGTCAGAATCGAACACTTATTCAAAAGCATGATCACATGCCTGGTAACATGTTCTAACTGATGACACGGGTTCCAACAGACATACGGTTCTAATCGAGAATGAATAAATATGACATTTAAGATTTTATTGTGTGATCGTTATAGATATATATGTAAAGCATCGATGTTATGAACCAATTTAACATTGTAGATTTTGAAGAAATTCTCCCTTTTTTTTTTCTTTTTTTTTTTAAAGAAGCAAATTCAAGAATTTAAAGAACGTATGGTTTTCTTGCATAACTATAGTTTACAATATACCTTCACTCGAAAAGTTGTGAAAATTACCCGCGAATCTCCGCTTCACGCTCCCATGTGGCTTCCTCTGAAGAATGGTTCCGCCACTTCACGAGTACTAAGGGAATGCTCTTTGTCCGTAAGATTTGTTCTTTACGATCCAAGATTCGTATCGGTTCCTCAACCAAGGATAGGTCTTCTTGGAGCTCAATGGGCTGGTAGTCCAATAGGTGTGTCGGGTCCTTAACATATCTTCGTAACATGGACACATGAAACACGTTGTGCATTTCCGATAGCTGCGGTGGCAAGGCTACTCCACAGGCAACCTCACCGACTCGGCCCAATACCTCGAAAGGTCCAACATAGCGCGGACTCAGCTTCCCACGCTTCCCAAAACGCATCACGCCTTTTGTAGGAGAGATTTTGATAAATACGTTATCTCCCACCTTAAACTCAACATGGTTTCTTTTCAGATCAGCGTAGCTCTTCTGACGACTTTGAGCAATTCGTAGTCTCTCACGGATTAACCGAACTGTCTTGGTTGTATTCTCCACGATCTCGGGACCTAAAATGAGTTTCTCACCCACTTCTTCCCAATTAAGCGGAGACCTGCACCGTCGTCCATACAAAGCTTCGTAGGGTGCCATGCCGATGCTAGCTAATGCTGTTATTGTAGGCGAACTCGATCAGCGGTAAATGTTGGTCCCATGACCCCTGAAAATCCAACATGCAAGCACGTAACATATCTTCTATAATCTGATTCACCCTCTCAGTCTGCCCATCGGTCTGAGGATGGAATGCTGTACTATAATCGAGCCTAGAGCCCATTCCTTCTTGAAATCGTTGCAAAAACTGAGATGTGTACATCGGGTCTCTATCGGAGACGATACTGACCGGTATACCATGCAACCTAATTATCTCCTTGATGTATAATTCTGCAAGCTTGTTGGCGATATACGACGTATTATAAGGAAGGAAGTGTGCGGACTTAGTCAATCGATCCACAATGTAACGACCCCGAAAATTAGAACACGAGCCTGACTGCTTTGATTCGCGTGCCCGGCACGGAACCCAAGGTTGATTCAAAAAACTTTAAGGTTATATTAGTTTAAATAATGTGGCACCGCGATGAGATGAGATCACGTGTGAAATTTCATCTAGATCCGAGATGTGTAGAGGGTAGGTGGGACACGTTGCGCAAAAGCAACTGTGTTCATGCTTCACACCGGAGCAGACACCAAGGGCAAAACAGAAATTCTGTTTTGAGGGGGTAGCTTATAGAAGAAGGAAGGGAGACAAAGGAGAGAGACTTTCACTCTTCTTCTCCTTCATCCCCGTGCCCTACGTGCTCCATAGGTTGGAGACTGTGCTAAGAAAGTGTGAAAGAGGTCCCTTGTGAGAGAAGAAAAGGGTTAGCAAGAGAGAAGATGAGGGATTTCTAAGCTAGAGGAGCTGGACCTAAGTGATTGAGTTACCTGGGGTTTAAGATTGGTGTGAGAGACCTTGATCTGACGAACCAGAGCTGAAGAGCTTCTCGCCGGATCCGGATCGAGGAAGAGCTCCGAGATCTAGGTTTGAAACCCTCTTTTCGGGCCATTGCCGGAACCCCAAGAAACCCACGAACAAGGTGAGATGTGTGTGTTAAATAGGGTTAAATGAATAGTTTAAAGGGTATGTTTATGATGTATTAATGGTGATTGCACAACCATTAATGGAGAGAGAGCAAAAATGGAAGGAAGGTGAACTCCATTAATGACAGCTTTACTGTCATTGGTGATCGATCACCAAAGGGTGGTGATCGATCACTGAGGGTTGGTGATCGATCACCAAGGGCTGGTGATCGATCAATCTGTATAAGCTTAAGGGGAACAGAGACCCCAGAGATTTGAGAAGTTGAGGCCCGAGGTGGTGATCGATCTACAATGAGTCTGGTGATCGATCACCAAGGTGGTGATCGATCTACAAGGGTATTGGTGATCGATCACCAAGGTGGTGATCGATCAATTTGTATAAAAATTAATGAGGACAGAGGGAGGAGTTTTTGAAATTTGCTGTGGTGATCGATCACCAAGGTGGTGATCGATCTACAGAAGAGTTGGTGAGCGATCACCAAGGAGGTGATCGATCAACCTTGACTGTGTTGAGGAAGAGATATGGAGGTTGGAGATCGATCAACAAGGTGGTGATCGATCTACTGTGGGTGGTGATCGATCTACAGTGGGTGGTGATCGATCACTCACCCCTGTTTTTGTCTGTCTTGACTTCATGAAGTAGACACCTCCGGATATTGTGCCGGGTAGTTCTCCGACATTCCTAACACTTAATGTACTGTGCATATGGTATAGGATAAACCCTGACACGTCGAAAAAGCTTTGGATTTGCTTAGAAGATAAACTGATCTGAGGTAGGGGAAAATTCAACTTAAAGTGTATCTAAATTTAATTGCATGATATCTTAACATCGTATTCTATCTCTGATTTTCGAAAGCATGCCTGCATATGCATTAAACTCTGATTCCCGTATTCTGATATCTGTTTCTGTTCTTTGCATATGCTCTGATAATCTGCTCTGATAATCTGCTCTGATAATCTGATTCATGAGGTAATAAGTATGTATTTGATTTGAGGTTTAATATTCAGACGATCCCCGGCTTCGGCGGTATATATCCGTTTCTTGCACAATGTGCAGTTGCTTGAAAATCCTCGGCAAAATATGCACTCCATGTGTGGGGCATTATTGCATTCCTGAAAATTGTTCATTGAACGACGATTGGTTGGGGTTTCCTATCGGCACAAATCTGGCTACCACGTGATATATATACACGGGAGTTACTTAAGTTAGAGATATGTATAATTTAAGTCATTTAAATCTAATAACCTGACATCTTGCTAATTAGGAGTTGATTTACTTTTGCCAGTTATGCATTCTGATTTCCTGCATGTTTGAGCATCAATCTATATCTGTTCAGTTTCGTTTCACTTATCGATCTAAGATATGTTCTGCAATCATGTTTAATAATTTAGATGTAAATTAATTGAAATTCTTCTACTGAGCTAGGATGTAGCTCACCCTGCTTTCTGAAATCTTTTAGGTTCGAAATTGCGGTGCGATCGAGAGCGATCCGGATTATCACCGGATCCCGAGAGGCAAGGACGAGAGACGGACGTCAGTGACGAAGTTCTATCCTTAGCCTGGGTATTGATGCCCGACATTTTGTACTTTTGATCTTTTGGATTTACTGTGTGCCTGGTGGCCACCTTTGTATAAACATATGTAGTTCTACATTTATTTATTTTATGTTAGTCCACATTCCATTTCGGAACCACTATCGGGAACCATTGTTTGGGTGATGTCGTCCATCACCGATGGTTCTTCTGGTTCCTTTTGGGAATGTGTATGTTCTTCCTTACATTTAAATATTGTTGGCGTGTATTTAGTGTAGAAATTGGTTGACTCAGGCTACATTTTGCTCGGATGTGTCCACCTAGCTTCCGCTATATGCGGACACGTGTGATCGATCAGGATCATCAGGTATGATCCTAATGGCACGGAGTTTACGGAAGCGGAAATCCGTATTGATTACGATTATCGAGCTAGGCGTAGGTTGAACTACGGGTTTAGAGAGGATTGTTTTCACAATCTATGTCTTGATCAATGTTGTTGTTTTTACAATGATGCATCAAAGATGGGCCCTAAGTTGAGAGGAGGGCATAGTGGAGGTAGAGCGACAGAGAGATTCCCACGAGGGATGTGCGGAGGTCACGTCAGCGGCTTAGAGTTTCTCTGCAACCAAATGTGGTTCGGTGGGACCAAGAGGAGGAAGAAGAAGAAATGAGGAGGATGGATGGCGGTGTTGGAAGCATTAGCTACCAGCGTCGCTCAACAAGCATGCGTTGGCTCAGCAGTGACTAGACCACCATCGACCTAGTGGGTTTGCGAGTTTAGGAGAATGAGACCTCCTAACTTCCGGGTCAAAGCGGATCCCATTGAAGCGGAAGGATGGATTGAAGAGATGGAAAAGCTCTTGAGGTGCTACAATGTAGTGATGAGGAGAAAGTGCGTTGGGCCACTTTCAAACTTGATGGTGATCTTGGGACCATGGTGGAAGTCGGTGTCACAAAATCGACAAAGAGAATTCCCTCACACTCCTTGGACATGGGAGGAGTTCACGGAGGTGTTTTACCACAAATACTTCCCGAAAATTGTGAGGCATCAATGGGAAGTGAAGTTTATAGAGTTGAAGCAAGGTGCCATGTCGGTGAGAGACTATGGAGCGGAGTTTGACAGGTTGGCTAGGTTTGCTCCTCAGCATGTAGCCACAGAGTTGATGAGAGCCAGGAAATTTCAACTTGGCCTTAGACAGAATCTACAAAAAGACGTCGCCATGTGGGAAATGGAGACGTACGAGGGAGTCATGGCCAAGGCTCTTATAGCGAAGAGGAGAATCAAAAGCGTTTTCTTGGAGAGACAAGCGGTAGAGAGAGACCGTTTCAAGGGCAATCTCGGGACCTGAGAACAAAACAAGAGGGCTAGGTTTTCTAGACCTCGAGATACCCTACACACTCTCGGGCGATATCTTGGTCCTAGTTCCTACCAGAGGCGGCACCTCGTCTTCTAGATCATTCGGACAGTGGATCTTACGGTAGCGGGGCCTCGGTGACAGAGGACCTTCAAGGATCTCATCCTTTACTCCGGCCGTGGTTTGTGCAAAGAGTGGGATACAACACAAGACGGAGGATTGTAGGAGAGATCCATGTTTCAGGTGTGGCAAGATGGGCCACTTGGTTAGGAATTGCCCTGAGGAGAGTAAGGAGCGGACAGGATCGGTATCAACACAGAGATCATCTCGACCAATAGTCCACGGTCGAGCTTATGCCGTCACCGCGACCGATGCTCTGACATCGAACGATGTCATCCAAGGTATGATTTGAGATTCAATGAATGTGGTTTAGTGATATAACGAATTAAGAATTTTGAAAAATATAGAAATTGTTGAGTAATTATGATGTAAATAGTATATGTATGCATGCATAGTTAAGACGTTGAGATAACATTGAAATTGGCGTATAGGTGAACTGAAATTGTATAGGAGTTGCGACATTTGCTTTCACAGAGCACGAGCCTTGATAGATCCAGGCTCTACGCACTCTTTCATCCGACCTCAATTTACTAAGAAATTGGGTGCCACTCCAGAACAGTTAGACTTTATTTTGACGGTGTCAGTTCCCACGGGTAATACTGTGAACGCACTCACCGTGTGCAAGTCAGTGATAGTAGCAGTGGAAGAACACGAGACACAGGCAGATTTGATTCTGTTAGATATGAAAGGATTTGACGTCATTATGGGAATGGACTGGCTATCCGCGTACCGCGCAAGTGTGGATTGCCTTCGAAAGATAGTGGTTTTTCGTCCACCTAAGCGACGATCATTTAGATTCCTTGGGGAAAAATCTAAGGTGGCTCCGTTGATATCCGCGATTCGGGCGGAAAAGATGATGAAGAATGGTTGCAGCGGATATGTGGCTTTTCTACAAGAACAACGGGAAGAAACAAATGTGCTATCCGATATTCCCGTCGTGTGTGAGTATCCTGATGTATTTCCGGAAGAATTGCCTGGATTACCACCAGTTAGAGAGGTTGAGTTTGCAATTAATTTAGCTCCAGGCACGTAAACCGATATCTAAGGCTCCGTATCGGATGGCTCCAAAATTGCAAGAGTTGAAGGAACAAGCAAGAACTGCTTGACAAGGGATTTATTCGGCCAAGTGTGTCTCCTTGGGGAGCACCGGTGTTGTTTGTCCGAAAGAAAGACGGCTCAATGCGCTTATGCATTGATTATCGGCAGTTGAATAAGTTGACGATTAAGAATCGTTACCCGCTTCCTAGGATCGATGATCTATTTGATCAATTGCAAGGAGCGAGGTTCTTTACGAAGATTGACTTGAGATCAGGTTACCATCAATTACGGGTCAAGGCTGAAGATGTGGAGAAGACGGCGTTCAGAATCAGATATGGGCACTATGAGTTCTTAGTTATGCCATTTGGATTGACGAACGCACCCGCATCATTTATGGACCTGATGAATCGTATATTTAAACCACACTTGGACAAGTCGGTGGTTGTTTTTGTAGACGACATTCTTGTCTATTCCAAGACAAAGGAGGAACACGAAGAACATCTACATGTGGTTTTGCGGACCCTTAGAGAACACAAATTATACGCAAAGCTCGGCAAGTGCGAGTTTTGGTTGAACCAAGTGAGTTTCTTAGGCCATATCGTCTCCGCAAAGGGTATAACGGTAGATCCCACAAAGATCGAGGTTGTGAATTGGGAACGACCTAAGGCGGTGTGAGGTCCGTAGTTTTCTTGGTTTGGCGGTACTCTGAGCGGTTTGTAGAAGGATTCTCTAAACTATCGAGTCCGCTTACTCAGCTCACAAAGAAAAGTGCTAAGTTTGATTGGACGGAACAATGCGAGAAGAGTTTCCAGGAATTGAAGACGCGTCTAACTACAGCACCAGTGCTAGCTATACCTTCTGGCAGAGGAGGCTTTGCTATCTACAGCGACGCATCGTATAGTGGGTTAGGTTGCGTCCTCAACCAGCACAAGAAGGTTATCGCATATGGCTCTAGACAACTGAAGGAGCATGAAAAGAATTATCCGACTCATGACTTAGAGTTGGCTGCGGTAATCTTTGCCTTGAAAGTTTGGAGGCACTACTTATACGGTGAGACATTTGACATCTACACCGACCACAAAAGCCTAAAGTACTTGTTTACACAAAAGGACTTGAACATGCGACAGCGCAGGTGGATGGAGTTCTTAAAAGATTACGATTGTTCCATCCAGTATCACCCTGGAAAAGCCAATGTGGTGGCGGATGCTTTGAGCAGGAAGTCTTCAGCTCAATTGGCACATTTGATCACCAGAGTGCAAAGGTGGCATTTATTGGAAGACCTGGCCTTATGTGATACGTTGATTGATGTTAAGGGTTCAGGTACTTTGATGGCCACCATTGTGATACGGCCCACATTGTTTGATAATATACGAAAGCTCCAAATGGTCGATGACGAGCTTATGATAATTAGAAGAGATGTGATCAATGGGATAAGGCCTGATTTTTCTATTAAGGATGATGGCACCTTGCTATTTCGAGATCGGACATGCATACCGGATACCAAAGATCTAAAAGACACAATTTTGGAAGAAGCGCATAAATCTATGTATGCTATACATCCGGGTAGCACCAAGATGTACCAAGATCTCAAACGAAGTTTTTGGTGGAGAGGATTAAAGAAGGATGTGGCGGAGTATGTTTCTCGGTGTTTGGTCTGCCAGCAGGTGAAAGTAGATCATCGGAATCCAAAGAAGTTTGTTACAACCCTTGCCAGTACCAGAGTGGAAATGGGAAGCCATCTCTATGGACTTTATTTTAGGATTACCGAGTACACTGAGAAAGAACAATGCAATATGGGTTATTGTTGATCGTTTGACGAAATCCGCACACTTTCTACCATATCAGACTACAATCACAGCCAATAAACTAGCCGAGTTATATTTGAAAGAAATAGTTCGATTACATGGAATACCTGTCAGTATTGTGTGTGATAGAGATCCTCTGTATACGTCCTTGATTTTGGCGGGTTCCAAGAAGGCATGGGTACAAAATTGGAGTTCAGCTCAGCGTTTCATCCTCAGACAGATGGGCAGACTGAGAGAGTGAACCAGATAATAGAGGATATGTTGCGAGCATGCATGTTAGACTTTCATGGCTCATGGGATCAACACTTACCTCTAATCGAGTTCGCGTATAATAACAGCTATCAGTCGAGCATTGGGATGGCACCTTATGAAGCCTTATATGGACGACGATGCAAATCTCCATTGAACTGGGAAGAAATCGGCGAGAAGCTTGTCTTGAGACCAGAAATGGTAGATAGTACCACTGAAACAGTAAGAGTAATACGTGAAAGGTTGAAGATGGCCCAAAGTCGCCAAAAGAGCTATGCCGATCTTCACCGAACACAAGTGGAATTTCAGGTATAATCAATTACATTAATGATATGACCATGGTTAAAATTTAACTACGAAGGAATTGACCCTTGTTTTCAGGTTGGAGACAAGGTGTTTGTGAAAATTTCGCCAATCAAGGGCGTCATGCGTTTTGGGAAACGCGGGAAGCTAAGTCCTCGGTACATTGGACCATTTGAAGTACTTGGACGAGTTGGCGAGGTAGCATATCGGATCGCCTTACCCCCACAGTTAGCAAGCATGCATAACGTATTCCACATATCCATGCTACGCCATTACGTACGTGATCCGACTCACGTCTTGGATTTCCAACCAATAGAGCTTCAGGAGGATATGACGACGATTGAGGAACCGATTGCTATTTTAGATCGTCGACATCAAGTCCTGCGGACTAAATTAATCCAGGTACTAGTTAGGTGGAGAAATCATTCGCCAAGCTACTTGGGAGAGAACAGCAAAATCCGTGAGCGATTCGATCTGCTCACGATGAGAAGGTAAGTCTCAGTACTTCATCTAGGAATTCGTTGCCGTGATTATAAATTGGTGTGTGAGCATATACTTGATGAATTTCTCTTTTTGGAACACTTTATATGGCGTGTATGAATCAGTAGTCTCAAAATCCAGACCGTCAATATTAGGGAGATCGAACAGATGAAAGGTGGTGTTCACATCGTGATCGATCTACACCAAGCGGTGATCGATCACCAATAGGCCGTGATCGATCTACACCCAGTGGAGATCGATCTACAAGAGACCCCATGTTCGATCTACTTAGTTGGTGATCGATCAATGAGGCAGGTTTGGAACTTAAAGTTTCCTTGGTGATCGATCACCAAGAGGCCGTGATCGATCACCAATGGGCGTTAAGTTATAAGAGAGGGGGAGTTTGAAAGGTCATTTGCATCACAACATCGCAAGAGACGAAAGGGCTGCGGTTTCGACCTTCCCAACCACCTTGACTATTCTCCGGCTATTTCGTTCGTTCTCGGCTCGATTTGAGTGTCGCCGCCTCCTTCAGGTAAATCTTCCATTTCCTTGATCTTTGATTCCTTTCTTAGCATTTTAACCCCAATCTATACCATGGGACCACGCATACGAAGAATCCTTGGCGTAAAGGTACCCACATCCCGGCTCGTGCTCGTGCCTTCTATTCCAAATCCCGCCGTCCATGCCACCCATGGCACCGGCTTGACCTCTACCCTTAGTTCCTCAAGATCCGCACCGCTCACTATTGAGCGTGAAGTCTAACGCTGGTGGGCTTCAAAACCTTCCCTCTGGAATACGTTTTTGTGTCCTCACTATATGAGAACCGACCCGAAATGGCTTGGGCCAAGGGTTACATACAAAAGCTAGGGCTTAAACCCTTACTCGCGCCCTTCCATTACCATTACTGCCCACGTATTGTGCGGCTTTTCTTTCAAAACCTCAAATGGGGTGATAGCCATCGACTCACAACCATCGATGGTCTTGAATATAAATTCAACCATTTCCACGTCGCGGCGGCACTTCAATGCCCGTCCGCGTACATTGAGACCAGTGGCCTCGAGCCTCCTTACGTCAAGGAGGTACCCTATGCCGATGTGGTCACCAAGATGACCCAAGGCCAACACGGTAGGGGACAAGCCATTTCTAGGGCCCAACTACCTGATCGGTTGTGGATGCTTGATACCTACATCAAGTGTGCCCTCAACCCTTTCCTGCACAAGTCCTCACGGACTGGAGTAGTGCAACAAGCACTATTCTCCGCCTATGAGAACCGTTGGTTCTCTATGGCAGATCTGGTCATTGATGGCATCATAAATGAAAGGCGAAGGCGATCTGGAGCGAAGAAACAGATCCCCTATGCACGCCTCGTCACCAAGCTCGTAGAGCAGTATGCTGCCCTACGCGAGGCCTACGTCTTGGCTCCTCACGAGCCTCGTTTGGAAAACAACACTAGGGTCTTTCACCTGAAAGACTGGACAAAGAGCTACAACTTGTTGGTTAAGCGTCTTCCTGAGGAGGAAGAGGGCGCGGCTGAGCCCGTCCCCCCTGCTGTAGCCGAGGGTTCAGTCCCTACTGTAGCAGAGGGTTCAGTCCCTGATGTGCCCGCGACCACAGAGGGCGAGACACCACAGGACCTACCACCCCAGCCAGAGCCATCTGTCCGACCAGCCCCTGTTCCCGCCCGATCGATTCGTCACACGCACCGCCCCTCCCCACCGTCTTCCTCCGGCAGCGTCAACTGCGATGCATGAGTTGGTGGAGAGCAATCGCCGCATCCACGTGAGGCGGGATGGCGTTGAGGCGTTCCAGAGACAGATGCATCGTCGTCTGGACTATCACGCGGGTATGCATGAGCTAGTCATGCGGCACCTCTACCACGCGTCCGGAGTGATCGCGCCACGCCCACTTTGCCACGAGGTAGATCCACGCGACTTGAGACAGGCGCGATCACGCCCGGCCCATCCGATGTCCCAGTATTACCATGTTATCATACCTAGTAGTTAATTGTATGTGTACATTCTATTTATATTCATTGCATGCCTCATAAATTCTGTTAAGACTTTCATTTTTCATGCCTGATATATGTATAAATTCCGTAAGTGTTTTAATTACCCTGCATGACACGTAGACCAAATTTCTGTATTAGTTTAGCATGTGAGTTTTAGAACTACAAAGCCCTGAATGCGCCTCTTAGACATTTTCGAGGACGAAAATTCCTAAGGGGGGGATAATGTAACGACCCCGAAAATTAGAACACGAGCCTGACTGCTTTGATTCGCGTGCCCGGCACGGAACCCAAGGTTGATTCAAAAAACTTTAAGGTTATATTAGTTTAAATAATGTGGCACCGCGATGAGATGAGATCACGTGTGAAATTTCATCTAGATCCGAGATGTGTAGAGGGTAGGTGGGACACGTTGCGCAAAAGCAACTGTGTTCGTGCTTCACACCGGAGCAGACACCAAGGGCAAAACAGAAATTCTGTTTTGAGGGGGTAGCTTATAGAAGAAGGAAGGGAGACAAAGGAGAGAGACTTTCACTCTTCTTCTCCTTCATCCCGTGCCCTCGTGCTCCATAGGTTGGAGGCGTGCTAAGAAAGTGTGAAAGAGGTCCCTTGTGAGAGAGAAGAAAAGGGTTAGCAAGAGAAGATGAGGGATTTCTAAGCTAGAGGATGGACCTAAGTGATTGAGTTACCGGGTTTAAGATTGGTGTGAGAGACCTTGATCTCGACGAACGTGAAGAGCTTCTCGGGATCCGGATCGAGGAAGAGCTCCGAGATCTAGGTTTGAAACCCTCATTTCGGGCCATTGCCGGAACCCCAAGAAACCCACGAACAAGGTGAGATGTGTGTGTTAAATAGGGTTAAATGAATAGTTTAAAGGGTATGTTTATGATGTATTAATGGTGATTGCACAACCATTAGAGAGCAAAAATGGAAGGAAGGTGAACTCCATTAATGGCGACTTCTTTGTCATTGGTGATCGATCACCAAAGGGTGGTGATCGATTGAGGAGATCGATCACCAAGGCTGGTGATCGATCAATCTGTATAAGCAAGATGTACGAGACCCAGGAGATTTGAGAAGTTGAGGCCGGAGGTGGTGATCGATCACCAAGGTGGTGATCGATCTACAATGAGTCAGTGATCGATCACCAAGGTGGTGATCGATCTACAGTAGAGGTGATCGATCACCAAGGTGGTGATCGATCAATTTGTATAAAAATTAATGAGGACGAGGGAGGAGTTTTGAAATTTGCTGTGGTGATCGATCACCAAGGTGGTGATCGATCTACAGAAGAGTTGGTGAGCGATCACCAAGGAGGTGATCGATCAACCTCTGTGTTGAGGAAGAGATATGGAGGTTGGAGATCGATCAACAAGGTGGTGATCGATCTCTGGGTGGTGATCGATCTCGGTGGGTGGTGATCGATCACTCACCCTTTTTTTGTCTGTCTTGACTTCATGAAGTAGACACCTCCGGATATTGTCTTGGGGTAGTTCTCACATTCCTAACACTTAATGTCGTGCATATGGTATAGGATAAACCCTGACACGTCGAAAAAGCTTTGGATTTGCTTAGAAGATAAACTGATCTGAGGTAGGGGAAAATTCAACTTAAAGTGTATCTAAATTTAATTGCATGATATCTTAACATCGTATTCTATCTCTGATTTTCGAAAGCATGCCTGCATATGCATTAAACTCGATTCCGTATTCGATATCATTTTGCTTCTTTGCATATGCTCGATAATCTGCCTCCGATAATCTGCTCGATAATCGATTCATGAGGTAATAAGTATGTATTTGATTTGAGGTTTAATATTGACGATCCCCACGGCTTCGGTATATCCGTTTCTTGCACAATGTGCGTTGCTTGAAAATCCTCGGCAAAATATGCACTCCATGTGTGGGCATTTTGCATTCTGAAAATTGTTCATTGAGCGCACGATTGGTTGGGGTTTCCTATCACAAATCGCTACCACGTGATATATATACAGGAGTTACTTAAGTTAGAGATATGTATAATTTAAGTCATTTAAATCTAATAAGCACAGCATCTTGCTAATTCCGGAGTTCAGTTTACTTTTGCCAGTTATGCATTCTGATTTCCTGCATGTTTGAGCATCAATCTATATCTGTTCAGTTTCGTTTCACTTATCGATCTAAGATATGTTCTGCAATCATGTTTAATAATTTAGATGTAAATTAATTGAAATTCTTCTACTGAGCTAGGATGTAGCTCACCCTGCTTTCTGAAATCTTTTAGGTTCTGAGGCTGCAGTGCCCGGTACTGAGAGCGATCCGGATTATCAGCCGGATCCCGAGGCAGAGGACGAGGAGACGGACGTTCAGGCAGACGAGTTCTATCCTTAGCCTGGGTATTGATGCCCGACATTTTGTACTTTTGATCTTTTGGATTTACTGTGTGCCTGGTGGCCACCTTTGTATAAACATATGTAGTTCTACATTTATTTATTTTATGTTAGTCCACATTCCATTTCGGAACCACTATCGGGAACCATTGTTTGGGTGATGTACGTCCATCACCGATGGTTCTTCCTGGTTCCTTTTTGGGAATGTGTATGTTCTTCCTTACATTTAAATATTGTTGACGTGTATTTAGTGTAGAAATTGGTTGACTCCGACTACAGCTGCTCGGATGTGTCCACCTAGCTTCCGCTATATGCGCGGACACGTGTGATCGATCCGGGATCATCCAGAGTATGATCCTAATGGCACGGGTTTCTGGAAACGGAAATCCGGGCTGTTACACACAATGACCCAGATGGCATTGTATTTTCTTAATGTTCTTGGCAATCCCAAAATAAAGTCCATAGAAATAGCCTCCCATTTCCACTCAGGTATCGGTAGTGGTTGCAACAGTCCTGCCGGATTTCGATGATCCACCTTTACTTGTTGACACACAAGACATCTCGAGACATACACAGCGACATCTTTCTTTAAACCTCTCCACCAGAAGCTTTTCTTTAAGTCTTGGTACATCTTGGTACTGCCAGGGTGAATAGCGTACATAGACTTATGAGCCTCTTCCAAAATAGTGTCCCGAAGCTCAGTACTAGTTGGTACGCATACCCGATTTCTAAACAACAAAGTGCCATCATCTTTGATAGAAAAATCTATTTTGCTTCCCCCAATCACATCCCGTCTGATAGCCATAAGTTCATCATCCGTCATCGAAGTGCGAATGTTCTCATAGAGGGTCGAACGAATCACCAGCGTAGCCATTAATGCACCTGAACCTTTTACGTCAAATCTCATGCTACTTAGAGCCATATCTTCCAAAAGATGCCATCGTCGCACCCTTGTGGTGAGATGTGATAACTGAGCAGAGAACTTTCGACTTAACGCATCTGCCACTACGTTTGCTTTCCCGGGGTGGTACTGGATGGTACAATCATAATCTTTCAAGAACTCCATCCATCGACGCTATCTCATATTCAACTCCTTTTGTGAGAAGAGATACTTGAGGCTCTTATGATCAGTAAATATATCGAACGTCTCCCCATAAAGGTAATGCCTCCAGATCTTCAGAGCAAAAATCACTGCTGCCAACTCAAGATCATGCGTCGGGTAATTCTTCTCATGGTCTTTTCAAATTGTCTAGACCCATAAGCAATGACTCTCTCATTCTGGTTAAGCACACAGCCTAAACCCCCATATGATGCATCACTGTATATTGCAAAGCCTCCCCTGCCTGATGGTATAGCAAGTACTGGCGCAGTAGTCAATCATTTCTTGAGTTCCTGAAAACTTTGCTCACATTGCTCTGTCCAATCAAATTTAGTATTCTTCTTCGTAAGTTGTGTAAGAGGACCTGATATCTTGGAGAAGCCCTCCACAAACCTTCTGTAGTATCCTGCCAAACCGAGGAAACTACGAACCTCCGTAACGGTCTTTGGTTGTTCCCAATTCATCACTGACTCAATCTTTGCTGGGTCAACTGTAATACCGGTCTCAGAGATAAAATGGCCTAGGAAACTGACCTGCTCAAGCCAAAACTCACACTTACTAAGTTTTGCGTATAACTGATGGTCTCTAAGGGTTTGTAGAGCCACTCGCAAATGTTGCTCATGTTCTTCTCGCGTCTTTGAATAGATGAGGATGTCATCTACAAAAACTACTACAGACTTGTCCAAATGTGACTTGAATATCCGGTTCATCAAGTCCATAAATGACGCGGGTGCGTTTGTCAACCCAAATGGCATGACCAAGAACTCGTAGTGCCCATATCGGGTTCTGAACGCTGTCTTCTGAATGTCTTCAGACTTAACTTTCAACTAATGGTAGCCTGACCTCAAGTCGATCTTCGAGAAGAACCTTGCTCCTTGTAACTGATCGAACAGATCATCAATTCTTGGAAGTGGATAACGGTTCTTAATTGTCAACTTATTTAGCTGGCGGTAATCGATGCAAAGCCGTATTGAACCGTCTTTCTTCTTTACAAATAGATTCTCCTACCTAAAATTCGGAGTTATGCGAAGTCAAGCAAGGTCCTATTGATGGCCTCTCGCCCTCAATCTACATCACAATATACGTTCATGCATTAAGATAAACTCTAATTACTAATAATATAGACCTATTTAAGCGTTTCCTCAAAAACAAGTCAAAACAGGCAAGTTGCGCCAATCCTAGAATTTGATGTAACATTCTCATATTTTTTTAACCATCAAGACTATTGATTCATGTGTTGGTCAAAACATGAAAGTTGTAGATTTTTATATTAGCTTTCCAACGCAAAAAGAATCGTCTCAACCGGAGTTTGAGATAAAAAGTTATAATTAAAATACTAATGATCTCAACCTCTCCCAATAGCCAACTACGAATCCAAGGTTGATTCAAGTTCTTTCTAAGGTTTAAGTGTTTTCAACAAAGAGGGTTCTAGAGAAGGAGGTTTTCTAAACCGATCTCCTACGATGATTGAAGAAGAGAGAAGAAGGAGTTTCACACGGTTGGGTAACTATCCTCTCTTAACAAAACTTAGTATAATACGGGAATGCAATTCCTTCTTATAATTGGATTGCTCACAAAGTAAAACACACACACACATCTTATGTATTATACACTTCTAATTTTAAAACTCAAGTCCGGTGTTGAGCGGCTACACCGAGGTCGGTGCACAACTTTCGCACGAGGGTCCAAATGGGCTCTAAATTAAAATCTGTCCTCACAATAACATCTAGATAAAAATCCAAAACAAATGGTGACGTCGGTTGCCGAGCCGAATACACACACAGGGTCAGTCTAACTCGGGTTCAAAATACGGGTCTTTACACAAAAAGAGGGGGAGGGGGGGATATATGGAGGAGGACCTCGAGGAGCGCACACAGTGCAAATGTAAAGACCTGTATTTTGAACCCGAGTTAGACTGACCCCATGTGTGTATTCGGCTCAGCGACCGACGTCACCATTTGTTTTGGATTTTTATCTAGATGTGATTGTGCGGACAAATTTTGATTTAGAGCCTATTTGGACCCTCGTGTGAAAGTTGTGCACCGACCTCGGTGTGGTCGCTCAACACCGGGCTTGAGTTTTAAAATTAGAAGTGTATAACACACAAAAGGTGTGTGTGTGCTTAACTTTGTGAGCAATCCCATTATAAGAAGGAATTGCATTCCCGTATTATACTAGGTTTTGTTAAGAGAGGAAGAGACGTGAGTGCCGTGAAGAACCGTAGCCGTTTTGATAGTTATCCAACCGTGCGAAACTCTGTCTTCTCTCTTCTTCAATCATCGTAGGAGATCGGTTTAGAAAGCATCCTCCTCTAGAACCCTCTTTGTTGAAAACCCTTGAACCTTAGAAAGAACTTGAATCAACCTTGGATTCGTAGTTGGCTATTGGGAGAGGTTGAGATCATTGGAGACGTGTTGGAGTTATCTCTGTGAACTCATGGGATCGATCGCGGCACGAATCGTTGAGGAAACCCGTCGGTTACGCTCTGAAGCCCTGTTCGCATGACTTGTTTCTAATCAAGGAATCCTTACACTAAAGGTACATTTCGATTAAATTTATTGATTAAAATTATTGGATCAGCCATGGGTTTTGTTTTGGGATGGACATGTATCGATTTGGGTGAAAACTATGTGAGAATCACGATCTGAATCGAGTTCTAAAACTTAGAATTCTCGTTGTCGCTGTTGCTCGCTCGAGCTAGCTATTTAAATCGCTCGAGCGAGGATGCACCAAAAGGTTGACTTTAGAAGTCATATATACTCTCTGTCCTCGCTCGAGCGAGCTTAAGTCATCGCTTGAGCGAGAAATTTCTGAAGGACCTCGCTCGAGCGAGCTATTATAATCGCTCGAGCGAGGTATCACTGAACTCCGACACTGTCTTGGTATTTTAGTCATACCTTTTTATCTCGAACTCCGGTTGAGATGATTCTTTTTGCGTTGGAAAGCTAACAGAAATATATACAATTTTCATGTTTTGACCAACTCATGAATCAATCGTCTTGATGGTCAAACATGTATGAGAAGGTTACATCAAATTCTAGGATTGGCGCAACTTGCCTGTTTTGACTTGTTTTTGAGGAAATACTTAAATAGGTCTATATTATTAGTGATTAGAGTTAATCTTAATGCATGAACGTATATTGTGATGTAGATTAAGGGCGAGAGGCCATCAATAAGACTTTGCCTGACTTCGCGTAACTCCGAGTTTTTATAGGAGAATCTCATTTTTACAGTATTTTATTTTAATTCGCATGGATATTTTGCATTAAAATCTTTGAACTTGCATATGCTATTGAAATCACATCTATAAACTGAAATTGATATGAATGACTGAAAATTTAAATCTACCTGAATCCTGAAACCTGAATCTGCTTAAGCTCTAAAAATTTCAAATCAAGAACCTGAACTATGTATAAGACACTTGCATCTGATTTATATTAGTACCTGTATTTATTTTATGATTGACCTGAACGAACCCCTCAAAAATTCCTGAACAACTTCCTGGCACAAGTTTCCCTCATTACGCAAGGGCTTGTTGCATCCTGAAAAAGGGTTCATGAACGACGATGGTAGGTAGGGGTTCCCATCGGCTATATTCCTGCTCTCGAGATATAGTTTACTCGGGAGGTATTTTAAGTTGAGGATTAAGTCATGAATTACTGAACTTTGCATATAGAAGTTAGAGAAACTAAAACACTGAAATACTGCATCTGTTCTTAAAACTGTTTTCCCACATTTAGAAATAAATCTTACATATGATTTTCGCACCTAAATTCAGTTTATTATCTGCTTATATATTTGACAAACTATATTCCGGTATTTGTTGTGAAACCATGTTAGTTAAAGTAAAATGTCATAGATATCTTTCTTCTACTAAGCTTTATTGGTTAGTTCACTCCGACTATACGTCACTGGTCCAGGTACTGACATAGCTATTTAGGGCTGTGAAACTAGTCCTGACTACGTACCTGAGGAAGAGCTTGAGGTTCCTCTTGAGGAGTTTTTCCCAGTATAGAACTTACTGATTTTCTTACTTGTGGTGAGAGTTAAACTTGAATTTGTGGGCCCATTTTAGTTGGATATCATAGTTTTATACTTAACTTTGATTTCTGTTTTGAGCCATATTTCGATGATGGTCGGCCATCATTGGTGGTTATTTACTTTTAATTGCTTCCGCATTTATTTTAGCTATAGATAATTATTGCGCTTTACTCTGATATGTAAAGACCCGTATTTTGAACCCGAGTTAGACTGACCCTGTGTGTGTATTCGGCTCGGCAACCGACGTCACCATTTGTTTTGGATTTTTATCTAGATGTGATTGTGCGGATAGATTTTAATTTATAGCCCATTTGGACCTTCGTGCGAAAGTTGTACACCGATCTCGGTGTAGCCGCTCAACACCGGACTTGAGTTTTAAAATTAGAAGTGTATAATACATAAGATGTGTGTGTGTGTTTTACTTTGTGAGCAATCCTATTATAAGAAGGAATTACATTCCCATATTATACTAGGTTTTGTTAAGAGATGATAGTTACCCAACCGTGTGAAACTCCTTCTTCTCTCTTCTTCAATCATCGTAGGAGATCGATTTAGAAAACCTCCTTCTCCAGAACCCTCTTTGTTGAAAACACTTAAACCTTAGAAAGAACTTGAATCAACCTTGGATTCGTAGTTGGCTATTGGGAGAGGTTGAGATCATTGGGGGCGTGTTGGAGTTGTCTCTGTGAACTCGTGGGATCGATCGCGGCGCGAATCGTTGAGGAAACCCGTCGGTTTTTATCATCGCTCGAGCAAGGTATCACCGAACTCCGACATTGCCTTAGTATTTTAGTCATAACTTTTTATTCCGAACTCTGATTAAGATGATTCTTTTTGCGTTGCAAAGCTAATAGACAAATCTACAACTTTCATGTTTTGACCAACTCATGAATCAATCGGCTTGATGGTCAAACAAATATGAGAATGTTACATCAAATCGCTCGAGCGAGCTATTATCATCGCTCGAGCGAGGTATCACCGAACTCCGGTATTGCCTTAGTATTTTAGTCATAACGTTTTATCTCGAACTCCGATTGAGACGATTCCTTTTGCGTTGGAAAGCTAATATAAAAATATACAACTTTCATGTTTTGACCAACACATGAATCAATCGTCTTGATAGTCAAACAAATATGAGAATGTTACATCAAATTCTAGGATTGGCGCAACTTGCCTGTTTTGACTTGTTTTTGAGGAAACGCTTACATAGGTCTATATTATTAGTAATTAGGGTTTATCTTAATGCATGAACGTATATTGTGATGTAGATTGAGGGCGAGAGGCCATCAATAGGACCTTGCTTGACTTCGCATAACTCCGAATTTTAGGTAGGAGAATCTCATCTTTACAGTATTTTATTTTAAGTCGCATGGATATTTTGAATTAAAATCTTTAAACTTGCATATGCCATTGAAATCACATCTGTAAATTGAAATTGATATGAATGACTGAAAATCTAAATCTACCTGAATCCTGAAACCTGAATCTACTTAAGCTCTGAAAATCTGAAATCAAGAACCTGAACTATGTATAAGAGACTTGCATCTGATTTATATTAGTATCTGCATTTGTTTTATGATTGACCTGAACGACCCCTCAAAAATTCCTGATCGAACAACTTCCTGGCACAAGTTTCCCTCATTATGCAGGGGCTTGTTGCATCCTGAAAAAGGGTTCATGAACGACGATGGTAGGTAGGGGTTCCCATCGGCTATATTCTTGCTCTCGAGATATAGTTTACTCGGGAGGTATTTTAAGTTGAGGATTAAGTCATGAATTACTGAACTTTGCATATAGAAGTTAGAGAAACTAAGACCTTTGAAACCACTTTGCATCTGTTCTTGAAACTGTTTTCACACATTTAGAAATAAATCTTACATATGATTTCGCACCTAAATTAGGTTTATTATACGCTTATATGTTTGACAAGCTATATTCGATTTTTGTTTTGAAACCATGTTAGTTAAAGTAAAATGCCATAGATGTCTTTCTTCTACTGAGCTTTGTTGGTTAGCTCACTCCGGTATACACGAGTTCGTGTATTGACGTGGCTATTCGAGTATCGTGAGACTGATCCTGACTACGTGCCTGAGGAAGAGCTTGAGGTTCCTCCTGAGGAGTTTTTCCCAGTATAGAACTTACTGATTTTCTTATTTGTGGTGAGAGTTAGACTTGAATTTGTGGGCCCATTTTAGTTGGATACCATAGTTTTATATTTGACGTTGATTTCTGTTATGAGCCATGTTTCGATGATGGTCGGCCATCATCGGTGGTTCTTTACTTTTAATTGCTTCCGCATTTATTTTAGCTATGGATATTTATTGCGCTTTACTCTGATATGTGCCCTGTTTGTCCGGCTTATCGTTTATTCGATAGGTTGGCGAACCGGCCTTTCCTATACCTGAGGGATTGGAAAAGTCGGGTCGTCACAGTTGGTATCAGAGCCATGGTTTTTAGATTCTCTAAGGACCCATGAGAACCAACCGTGACCCGGTACAGTTCGCATCAGAGTCATGTCGTTAGGTCCAGAATCACTAGTACTGTTTGTAATTGTCTTTACAATCAATGTTGACTGATGTTGTGGTGATCAAGATGGCCCCAAGATTTAGAGGAGGCGAGGTAGGGGCTGCCTTTAGAGGACATTCTGAAGGTGTCGGTACATCAAGGGAGTTGCCTTCGCATCCGGTTCTAATGCTCCCTATAGGGCCGGAGTTGATAGAGGTCGGTGAAAGAATGGAAAAGTGTTGGAAAGCCACCAACATTGCTCCAGAACCGCATCTATGGCTCTGACAATCGCCAAATAAGCGAGCTGATTTACCTTTGGACAACAACAACAATCATCGATTTGAATTCGGAGGATGAGACCTCCAAATTTTCAGACGGACCGACCCGATGGAAGTCAAGGTTGGTTGGATGAGATGGAAAGATCTTGAGGTGCTTACCGGCGATGTCGAGAAGGTTAGATGGGCAACCTTCAAACTGGATGGATGGTGGACCATGGTGGAAGTCCGTGGCTAGACACCGGAGCGTGGGAGTTTCCCAATACTCCTTGGACATGGGCTGAGTTTATCGAGGCGCTCAACGATCGATTTTCCCAAGATCGTTAGGAATCGATGGAAGTTCAGTTCATTGAGTCAAGTAGGGGACAATGTCGATGCGTGAGTATGGAGATGAGTTCACGACTTTCAAGGTTTGCACCTCAACATGTGGCCACCGATATGATGAAGGCGAAAATTTCAGCTGGGTCTTAGGCCGAGTATCTGAGAGGCGTGGCTATGTGGGAAATGGAAACATATGGAGGAGTATCTTGTCAAAGGCCCTCATAGCAGAGGAAGAAATTCAAAAGCGATTTTTGAGAATTTTAACAAGGATGGGGGGTTGTACAAGGGCGCTGTACTTATGAAAATAAGAGGCCAAGTTTACAAAGCCGCCATGAACCTTACTCAACTGCATTTTCTAGACCAACATTTTCTTCCTCGACCGACCCTTATATCGAGATTGGCAAGATCATCACCTGTGTAATCCGTGACGACCGGGTTCTAATGCTAGTGGAGCTTGACAGGATTCTCGTGCACCATCTTTTGTTTTGGCCACTATGTGCCTAAGGTGCGGAAACCACACAAGACCGAGGATTGTAGGAGGAACACCGAGCGTGTTTCTGTGTGGCGCAATCGGACACATGGTTAAGGATTGTCCTCGGAGGACAAGGGAAGAACTAGTTCGCTTCTACTAAAGATCGACCCGACCTCTGCTCAAGGTCGAGCTTATGCCGTGATGGCTCAAGTCAAACGTCGAACGACGTGATCCAAGGTATTATTAAAAGTTGAGATGTCTTCTTATTTTATGTGTTATATATAATTGCTTGATATTTAATAAATTTTGTTAATAAGTTATGGATGAATACACATGCTTAGAAACTTTTAATTGAAACGCTTGTCTAAACTAAGGTACCCTTTTTATGCATCGGGGGAGCGATGTAAGCAAAACCAAAGCGCAAGTGTTGATAGACCCTGGGTCTACACATTCTTTTGTTACTCCATTGTTCGCTGAGAAGTTGGGAATCATTCCCAAGGCCCTTGATTTAATCTTGGCAGTGTCAATTCCTATGGGCAACTCAGTGAGCACCGATACCATGTGTCAATCAGTGATTGTGATGATCGAAGACCACGAGACAGTGGCTGATTTGATCATTTTGAGCATGGAAGGGTTCGACGTGATACTAGGGATGGATTGGTTATCTACTTACCATGCGCGTGGATTGTCTTGAAAGATTGTAACATTCACTACCAAGAGAAAAATTTTTCGATTTTGCGGAGTCAAATCTTGTTTGATACCGTTTATCTCTGCCATTCGAGCAGACCGTATGATGAGGAACGGGTGTTATGATTATCTGGCCTACTTGCAAGATCATAAGGAGGAGAAGAAAAATATTACAGATATTACGATTGCTTGCGAGTATTCAGATGTTTTTCCTGAAGATCTACCTGGATTACCACCTGACAGGGAGATTGAGTTTGCGATTGAGTTAGTGCCGGGTACTGAACCAGTATCAAAAACTCCGTATCGAATGGCGCCTGCAGAATTGAAAGAGTTGAAGGAGCGAACGCTAGATAAGGGCTTTATTAGAAAGTGTGTCACCCTGGGGAGCACCGGTTCTATTTGTAAAGAAGAAAGACGGTTCAATACGGCTTTGCATCGATTACCGCCAGCTAAATAAGTTGACAATTAAGAACCGTTATCCACTTCCAAGAATTGATGATCTGTTCGATCAGTTACAAGGAGCAAGGTTCTTCTCGAAGATCGACTTGAGGTCAGGCTACCATCAGTTGAAAGTTAAGTCCAAGACATTCAAGAAGGCTTCGAGAACCCGATATGGGCACTACGAGTTCTTGGTCATGCCATTTGGGTTGACAAAGCGCACGCGGCCATTTATGGACTTGATGAACCGGATATTCAAGTCACATTTGGACAAGTCTGTAGTAGTTTTTGTAGATGACATCCTCATCTATTCAAAGACGCGAGAAGAACATGAGCAACATCTGCGAGTGGCTCTACAAACCCTTAGAGACCATCAGTTATACGCAAAACTTAGTAAGTGTGAGTTTTGGCTTGAGTCGATTTCTAGGCCATGTTATCTCCGAGACCGGTATTACATTGACCCAAAGAAAGATTGAGTCAGTGATGAATTGGGAACAACCAAAGACCGTTACGGAGGTTCGTAGTTTCCTCGGTTTGGCAGGATACTACAGAAGGTTTGTGGAGGGCTTCTCCAAGATATCAGGTCCTCTTACACAACTTACGAAGAAGAATACTAAATTTGATTGGACAGAGCAATGTGAGCAAAGTTTTCAGGAACTCAAGAAACGATTGACTATCGCCGATTTGCTATACCATCGTGGGGAGGCTTTGCAATATCTGGTGATGCATCATATGGGGTTTAGGTGTGTGCTTAACTGCAAGAGAGAGTCATTGCTTATGGGTCTAGACAGCTGAAAGACCATGAGAAGAATTACCCGACGCATGATCTTGAGTTGGCAGCAGTGATTTTTGCTCTGAAGATCTGGAGGCATTACCTTTATGGGGAGACGTTCGATATATTTACCGATCATAAGAGCCTCAACTATCTCTTCTTACAAAAGGAGTTGAATATGAGACAGCGTCGATGGATGGAGTTCTTGAAAGATTATGATTGTACCATCCAGTACCACCCCGGGAAAGCAAGCGAGTGGCGAGATCGTTAAGTCGAAAGTTCTTCGATTATCACATCTCACCACAAGGGTGCGACGATGGCATCTTTTGGAAGATATGGCTCTAAGTAGCATGAGATTTGACGTAAAAGGTTCAGGTGCATTAATGGCTACGCTGGTGATTCGTTCGACCCTCTATGAGAACATTCGCAGACTTCAGATGACGGATGATGAACTTATGGCTATCAGACGGGATGTGATTGGGGGAAGCAAAATAGATTTTTCTATCAAAGATGATGGCACTTTGTTGTTTAGAAATTGGGTATGCGTACCAACTAGTACTGAGCTTCGGGACACTATTTTGGAAGAGGCTCATAAGTCTATGTAGGCTATTCACCCTGGCAGTACCAAGATGTACCAAGACTTAAAGAAAAGCTTCTGGTGGAGAGGTTTAAAGAAAGATGTCGCTGTGTACGTCTCGAGATGTCTTGTGTGTCAACAAGTAAAGGTGGATCATCGAAATCTGGCAGGACTGTTGCAACCACTACCGATACCTGAGTGGAAATGGGAGGCTATTTCTATGGACTTTATTTTAGGATTGCCAAGAACATTAAGAAAATACAATGCCATCTGGGTCATTGTGGATCGATTGACTAAGTCCGCACACTTCCTTCCTTATAATACGTCGTATATCACCAACAAGCTCGCAGAATTATACATCAAGGAGATAATTAGGTTACATGGTATACAAGATAAGATCTCCGATAGAGACCCGATGTACACATCTCGCTTTTGGCAACGATTTCAAGAAGGAATGGGCTCTAGGCTCGATTATAGTCTGACATTCCATCCTCGCCGATGGGGCGAGAGAGGGTGAATCGATTATAGAAGATATGTTACGTGCTTGCATGTTGGATTTTCGGGTCATGGGACCAACATTTACCGTGATCGAGTTCGCCTACAATATGATTACGGGCTAGCATCGGCATGACACCCTACGAAGCTTTGTACGGACGACGGTGCAGGTCTCCGCTTAATTGGGAAGAAGTGGGTGAGAAACTCATTTTAGGTCTCGAGATCGTGGAGAATACAACCAAGACAGTTCGGTTAATCCGTGAGAGACTACGAATTGCTCAAAGTCGTCAGAAGAGCTACGCTGATCTGAAAGAAACCATGTTGAGTTTAAGGTGGGAGATAACGTATTTGTCAAAATCTCTCCTACAAAAGGCGTGATGCGTTTTGGGAAGCGTGGGAAGCTGAGTCCGCGCTATGTTGGACCTTTCGAGGTATTGGGCCGAGTCGGCGAGGTTGCCTATCGAGTAGCCTTGCCACCGCAGCTATCGGAAATGCACAACGTGTTTCATGTGTCCATGTTACGAAGATATGTTAAGGACCCGACTCACGTATTGGACTACCAGCCCATTGAGCTCCAAGAAGACCTATCCTTGGTTGAGGAACCGATACGAATCTTGGATCGTAAAGAACAAATCTTACGGACAAAGAACATTCCCTTAGTACTCGTGAAGTGGCGGAACCATTCTTCAGAGGAAGCTATATGGGAGAGTGAAGCGGAGATTCGCGAGCAATTTCCACAACTTTTCGAGTGAAGGTATATTGTAAACTATAGTTATGTAAGAAAACCATACGTACCTTTAAATTCTTGAATTTGCTTCTAAAAAAAAAAAAAAAAAAAAAAAAAAAGGAGAATTTCTTCAAATTCTTCAATGTTAAATTGGTTCATAACATCGATGCTTTACATATATATCTATAACGATCACACAATAAAATCTTAAATGTCATATTTATTCATTCTCGGTTAGAACCGTATGTCTGTTGGAACCCATGTCATCAGTTAGAACATGTTACCAGGCACGTGATCATGCTTTTGAATAAGTGTTCGATTCTGACATCTGAAATTTCTGCTCAAATAATTACCAAAAGGGTGAGGTAGGTGTGTGTGCTAGGTTTGTGTCATGGTGAAGTATATTTCCAGGCATGTGACACTTGGGAAGGTATGCATCCATGTACGGATGCAATCCTCTATGGCAGTATGGGATGCCACACGCAAAGACATCCAGTTACTACGGATCCCGACCCTTGAAAGCGTGCTTGGTGAAGCCTACCGCATCGCGACCAAAGTTCTTTGACTTTCGACTGTTTCGATTTTGCTTTATACTGGTGTTAGGATAAGGACTTACCGCAGTTCGGTTTAGCTATCCGTATATTTTCGAGGATGAAAATTCCTAAGGAGGGTAGAATGTAAAGACCCGTATTTTGAACCCGAGTTAGACTGACCCTGTGTGTGTATTCGGCTCGGCAACCGACGTCACCATTTGTTTTGGATTTTTATCTAGATGTGATTGTGCGGACAGATTTTAATTTAGAGCCCATTTGGACCCTCGTGCGAAAGTTGTGCACCGACCTCGGTGTAGCCGCTCAACACCGGACTTGAGTTTTAAAATTAGAAGTGTATAATACATAAGATGTGTGTGTGTGTTTTACTTTGTGAGCAATCCTATTATAAGAAGGAATTGCATTCCCGTATTATACTAGGTTTTGTTAAGAGATGATAGTTACCCAACCATGTGAAACTCTTTCTTCTCTCTTCTTCAATTATCGTAGGAGATCGGTTTAGAAAACTTCCTTCTCTAGAACCCTCTTTGTTGAAAACACTTAAACCTTAGAAAGAACTTGAATCAACCTTGGATTCGTAGTTGGCTATTGGGAGAGGTTGAGATCATTGGGGGCGTGTTGGAGTTGTCTCTGTGAACTCGTGGGATCGATCGCGGCGCGAATCGTTGAGGAAACCCGTCGGTTTTTATCATCGCTCGAGCAAGGTATCACCGAACTCCGACATTGCCTTAGTATTTTAGTCATAACGTTTTATTTCGAACTCTGATTAAGACGATTCTTTTTGCGTTGGAAAGCTAATAGAAAAATCTACAACTTTCATGTTTCGACCAACTCATGAATCAATCGTCTTGATGGTTAAAAAAATATGAGAATGTTACGTCAAATCGCTCGAGCGAGCTATTATCATCGCTCGAGCGAGGTATCACCGAACTCCGACATTACCATAGTATTTTAGTCATAACTTTTTATCTCGAACTCCGATTAAGACGATTTATTTTGCGTTGGAAAGCTAATAGAAATATCTACAACTTTCATGTTTTGACCAACTCATGAATCAATCGTCTTGATAGTCAAAATAATATAAGAATATTACGTCAAATCGCTCGAGCGAGCTATTATCATCGCTCGAGCGAGGTATCACCGAACTCCGGCATTGCCTTAGTATTTTAGTCATAACTTTTTATCTCGAACTTCGATTGAGACGATTCTTTTTGCGTTGGAAAGCTAATATAAAAATCTACAACTTTCATGTTTTGACCAACACATGAATCAATCGTCTTGATAGTCAAACAAATATGAGAATGTTACATCAAATTCTAGGATTGGCGCACCTTGCCTGTTTTGACTTGTTTTTGAGGAAACGCTTAAATAGGTCTATATTATTAGTAATTAGAGTTTATCTTAATGCATGAACGTATATTGTGATGTAGATTGAGGGCGAGAGGCCATCAATAGGACCTTGCTTGACTTCGCATAACTCCGAGTTTTAGGTAGGAGAATCCCATCTTTACAGTATTTTATTTTAATTCGCATGGATATTTTGAATTAAAATCTTTAAACTTGCATATGTCATTGAAATCACATCTGTAAACTGAAATTGATATGAATGACTGAAAATCTAAATCTATCTGAATCCTGAAACCTGAATCTGCTTAAGCTCTGAAAATCTGAAATCAAGAATCTGAACTATGTATAAGAGACTTGCATCTGATTTATATTAGTATCTGCATTTGTTTTATAATTGACCTGAACGACCCCTCAAAAATTCCTAAACAACTTCCTGGCACAAGTTTCCCTCATTACGCAGGGGCTTGTTGCATCCTGAAAAAGGGTTCATGAAAGACGATGGTAGGTAGGGGTTCCCATCGGCTATATTCCTGCTCTCGAGATATAGTTTACTCGGGAGGTATTTTAAGTTGAGGATTAAGTCATGAATTACTGAACTTTGCATATAGAAGTTAAAGAAACTAAGACCTTGAACAAAACCTTTGCATACATTCTTGGCTGTTTTCACACATTTAGAAATAAATCTTACATATGATTTCCGCACTTAAATTCAGTTTATTATCTGCTTATATGTTTGACAAGCTATATTCCGATATTTGTTTTGAAACCATGTTAGCTAAAGTAAAATGCCGTAGATGTCTTTCTTCTACTGACCTTTGTTGGTTAGGTCACTCCGACTATACGTCACAGGTTCAGGTATTGACGTGGCTATTCAGGGCTGTGAGACTGATCCTGACTACGTGCCTGAGGAAGAGCTTGAGGTTCCTCTTGAGGAGTTTTTCCCACTATAGAACTTACTGATTTTCTTATTTGTGGTGAGAGTTAGGCTTGAATTTGTGAGCCCATTTTAGTTGGATACCATAGTTTTATATTTGACGTTGATTTCTGTTATGAGCCATGTTTCGATGATGGTCGGCCATCATCGGTGGTTCTTTACTTTTAATTGCTTCCGCATTTATTTTAGCTATGGATATTTATTGCGCTTTACTCTGATATGTGCCCTGTTTGTCCGGCTTATTGTTTATTCGATAGGTTGGCGAACCGGCCTTTCCTATACCTGAGGGATTGGAAAAATCAAGTCGTCACATGATATGTGTCCTGTTTGTCCGGCTTATCGTTTATTCGATAGGTTGGCGAACCGGCCTTTCCTATACCTGAGGGATAGGAAAAGTCGGGTTGTCACAAATGAATTTTATAGTGTATCCAAAAACGCACAGAGTTCATTATACAATGAATTTTAGCTAGTACGAGGCAATGATCAGGTCCCAAAATTATTTGATCGGTTGAAATAGAAGACTCTTTAGCTAGTATCAGGCAAATAGAAGATTATTTGACTTGTCAATGGAGATCGTTTCTATCAGGCTTTTTGAAGTGCTTGATCTTCTTTTTATATAATATAAAAACTTTTCAAAAAAATGATAAGAGTTCGATTTTTGTTCCAATCTTTCTCAAAATAGTAGGTCTTGAGATTAGCTCACCTATTAGACTCTCAGATGTTGAATCAACATGAAACACAAAAACTGACCCAGGAACTCTCATGGTACACCCATGATCATGATCACTTTTGGGAATGTTTGACACGAATCAACATCTGATAGATAGGTGGCCATGATCTCAAGAATTATAACGCTGGAAATCCCATGCAACATAGACCGAATCTCAATTTCGATGGTTGCTTAGTCGGAAACCCGGGTGCGGGTTCATATCTGATTCCCATGGAAACATCTTAGAGACCTTCAACATCTGTATCAGTATTTGCTCCAATAATGAAGCAAAACTCTCAGCTGCTGCTCATGGTATTTCGATTTCAATGGCCATGCACTCACCCCAGTACATCATTGAAGGAGATTCATCATGTGTTATTAATTGGATCATTGAAGGAGATCCATGGAAATACCTTCGTTTTTCAATTAATCAACGCGGCAATCTCCAACAAATCAGTTACCTTCCAGCATGTCCATAGGAGTATAAATGGTTTAGCTGACAAACTAGCGAATCTCTCTCAGCCCACTCTTCTCTATCGTCACTATGATATCCTCTATCCCTTTCTACCTCTACTATACTCTAACTCTTTCTTTTTAACCTATGTGCCATGGTACCAATCTCGTGTACACGTTATAGCTCCCAACAAAAAAAAGTGTTTCACTCTACACAAAATTTATGTTCTGATGCAATCTTCTGCACCCACCAAATCTACACGTCCAAGTACTAACTACATCAGATAGAAAACTTGATGAAAAGTTCCAAAGTTGGGATTCAGTTTCAAACTTATGAATTACAAGAGATGTAAAAATTACTGTGCAGTCACTTGGTGGGGTGTTAGATCCATTTAATTCCCATAAATTCCGAAAAGATTTGAAAATTGATTTTGGGATTATAAATATAATACTAAGTTAGTCCAAGTGCAGGACACCCTTGTAATAAAAAGATTGAAAAAAAAGTGAACCCACAAATCAAGTCACTTGGTGCTCCAGCTGTATCCACATACTACTGAGGCGAAAAACAACTTCCTCCAACTATATGTAAACATAAATTTATGAATTCAAATATCAAATTCATTACAATAAACATATCCCAGCATTTTTAAACTTGGGCCCATAATCTATTCTCTTATTGAAGTTCACATCTAGTGACTCCTTATTTAAAGTAAGATCAACTAATGGTTTTACAAATTAACTAATCTAGCCAGAACCACCAAACAATGCCTTGAGCCTCCTCACCTCCCTTGCACTAATCATGGTACTCTGCTCAATGTAAGGAGTAGGAATGCTATTCGCAAATAACGACAATTGAGTAAACTGGAACCCAGGGGTATCACCAGTAAGGCTTACGAAAGCTAAAGCCGGGCCCCTACCAACGTTAATTTGAAAGTGCAGCAGCCCCTGAGGGAAAACCATAGTCTCATACTGATTGAGGATCCTTAAATATGGAACATTGGTGGAGGATATGAATCCGGTAAGAATTGTCCCTTGTATGACTATTAGCATCTCTGAGGCACGTGGATGCGTGTGAAGGGGGATCACTCCACCTTCATCGAAGTCTAAACGGGCCATTATAAGATTGAGCCCATTTATTCCGGGGAAAAAAGGAGAAGTCGCGGCAAATGCACCTCCCCCATTGAACATTGACGTGTTAACTCTTGTGGTAAAACCTCTAAACACAAAGTCATCGGCAGTTACATTTGCAGGGTCTCTGCATGCGAAGCCAGAAGGGCTTTGAGGGAGAGTTAAGTCTCCCACACAGAAGTCTTGAACTGTTGTGCCTGTTCCATGAGAGAAGGGGAAAAGGCAGAGAGAAAAGAGAACAAGAAAGTTGAACATCTTCATAATGGATGAACTGTGGCGATCAGCTATTTCTTGTTTGTGCATTTTGACATACCTCTTTGGGTGCTTTATATAGGAAAGGAATGGAAGCCAAGTCTTATTTCGTAGCATTTTTCTTTTCTTCCTTTTTGTTAATAAATATCTATATTTTGGTCAAAGAACGCGTATGCAAATATTGTTGCACAAGATTTAGAGAGTTTAGGTCTAGAATAACGGCCCTCACCAACAATTGAAGACCAAAAAGATAATGATGCATGGCTGATCTTACACAGTTAAATTTTAAATTTTTATCTTATATCATTAAAGTATAAGTTACTATTACGTCACCTACTACATGTACATTTTCCATCAGTCACTACAAAAATAAAGTGTTTTAGCATTACTTGTTGTTAAGATAATTTTTGATAGCGATAGGATTAATAGCAACAATTTTTAATAGCAACAATACTAATAGGAGCAACTTTTTTATTAAAAAGCTGAAAAAGTGTGATTTTAATTTGGATCGTAACTTGTAAATATATGATCTATCACTTTGACAATATGGGTTACCGACATCTTTATCCATTAACCGTGTGTTAGTGTTTAAATGAGGGCCATAATAGCCTGCTATTGGCGTGCCTCGGAGGACCAGGTAGACGGTCCATGAATCTTATTCAAACTGTTGAATTATTCAAACCTATTAATTCAGTTTTATAACTTTGTGGATATAAGTTTTGTTAATCGGTATTAGATACTTCTCAATTCAATTTGATAACCAAGTGGATATTAGTTTTGTCTGATGGGTAATAATCATGAGGGTACGAGGGTAATAGATTAGAGAAAAGTATGAAAAATCACCCCATTTATATTTTTATTATAAAAAAAGTTCAAAAAAGTTTTAATTATGAAAATGTATCTCATACGGGTCAATACGGGCCCGTATTCGTATGCAATCCCCATACATGAGTCAGGTGCTTAATAAAAAAAAATATCCCCATACAAGAGTCCGGTGCTTAATAAAAAAATTACTCAAAATTTTTTTTTTTTAAAAATGAGAATTTGTTGGCAAGGGCTATATTGTAATTATCTTTTGGTGATCAATGCCATATGTGGGTTGATATGTATGGCTGTCCGTTTATAAGCGGGGTGACATTTGATTTATTTTGATAAAAAGTAGCGCAAGATGTTGTTTTGTAAAAGCCCAATAGATTTTATATATCCATTTACGCTTTGGATTTTTAATTCTATCAATGTCAGTTTAGCGATAACTATAATTAAAGCGTGGTGAAATTAAAAAAAGAAGAGACTGTCACATTAGCTACAGAGGCGTTACGTGTCGAGCTCCTATTAATATGCGCAGAAATATCTCTATGCCCGAACGTATATCCTAGGCCTCATATATATATATATATATATATATATATATATATATATATATTGGGGGGGGGGAGAGTGGGTTAGAATCCTAGATCTCATACCACGTGGCACAGGATTTTAAAATAACACCTGTCTTGAGATCATATGCCATGTGGCATGTGTTCTCAAAGAAAAAAATAATTTGGTGGGCAAAATTGTCGTCAAAGTTAGGATAGTGCCCATGTATCTTGGTGCATTGATTTTTTTTTCTTTTGACCACAATTTAGATGGTGTATATGCATTGAATCATACCCAAATTCTTTGAATTGCATGTGATTGTCTTCGGATAAGTTGCTAATTAAAGAACTCGCTCCCTCAAATGGATGCCACATGGCATCTAACTGATTCTAACCAAGGCCTAGGGATGGGTTTGAATCAATATGGTGAGAGAGAGAGAGGGAGGTGTGACCATATTATCTAATTTTTTTATTTAGATTTTATTTTTCTTTTATAAATATTTTGTTCATGTCACGTTACATCTGTTTTAGCTCTCTTGTTTTAAAAAAGGGAAATTTATCGTATTGAGCCTGTCAGATGCATCTTTTCCGTGTGAGAGCCTATATTTTCACCTTTATCCATGCCCAGCTTTTAGCCGAGCCATTTTCAGCTAGCACGAAAAGTCAAAAATACCCCTTACACTCTTTTTGATTTTACATAGTTTAAAATTTTAAATATTTACACTTTTTTATATTTGCATGATGTGAAACAGGATTTATGTTCTCTGATTTGAAGGCTCCATTATAAAATCGATGGTACCAAAGATAGACACAAAAAAAAAGCAATATCGTCTCTTACAAAAAAAATAACAATAATAAATAAAAGTTTTTAAATAGTTGCCATCAACTGGATTAAATATATATATATATATATAAGACACTACAAAAAAATTGACTATTGGCGGCGTTTCTAAAATGCCGCTAAAGCCTAATAAAACGCCAAATTCAATTGCGACATTCTCACAAACGCGTATAATTGAGATGTCGGGGAAAGTATTGGGGGCATTTTTAGCGGCGTTTCAGAAATGCTGCTAATAGTTTAGCAATTGCGGCGCTTAAAAAAAGCAGCGAATAGTAATCGCGGTGCTCAACAAATGTCGGCATTTCTTCTAATAAACGCCAGGATAAATACGTAGCTCGGCATTTCATAAACATCGTTAATAGGTTTATAAACACCGCTAATAGTCCTGCAACCGCAACACTTACAAAACACTGACATTTCTTTTGATAAACACTGTGATAGGTATGATAAACGCTGCGATAGGTACGTGATTCGGCATTTCATAAATGCCGCTAATAGGTTCCTAGACACTGCTAATAGTCCTACTACTGCGATACTTCCAAAATGCCGCGAAAACTAAAATTTGCTCCTTGCCTCATTTGGTAATGCAGCTCTTTTACTCTTTGGTTCCAACATAGAGCTGTTTCATATTTGGTAACACAACTCCTCGCACCAGTTGCTCTGACAGAGAGTTATTTTAAGTGATAAAATTGCTCTATATTTGCTATCTAACAGAGCGGAATTTATCTACTCTGACAGAGAATTGCTTCTGCGCTTATATAAGAGCTAACCCAAACACAACTAATATTTTTCTTCTTAAAAAATTTAGATGATGACCTTTAATCAAATCAGATAGCGAAGATAGTGTTTCCATGCATGACATAAGTCTCAAAAAAAATACAAAGCCTACTTTATGGGTGCAAAGCCCAAAAGTTTCAAACGAGCCCTAGAATTTGAAGTAATTCTTAAAAGTACTTAAATCTTACAAACCCATCTACCAAAATAACACTTCAGTAGCAACAAAGAGATCCTAAAAATAAACAAAATTGTTTTAAAACTTCAACTAGAGGGAATCCACAATTCAAAATTGAACAATGGCATTCGCTACACAGATCTGCACATTCTTCCCAATTGATCCTGCAACCAAGCACACAAAATTACAAACATTATTAAAGCTAATTGCAGTTAAACGAGGTGATTACTAGCCTAATCACCGGCTCAGATAGACCCGAGGTTCCTTGATGGGTGTTTTGAAAGCCATAATTTATTATTATTATTATTTGCGGCTTTCAAAAGGCTTTCTTTCACGAATAATCTTTTAAAATATGCTCCAAACATAGGGACATACCTTTCATTTCTCCCTTGGGATTTACTATTGACACTTGCATTATCTCAGAAAGAAAAAATATAAAATAAAAGAAAAATGAATATTAGTAACTTTAAGGCAACCTGCATATAATGTAAGAAAATAGTCACTAGAAAAAACATAGTTAGGTGTAAGTAGAGAAATTGGATCATTTTTTGATATGTATGGAATCATCACGTGTACCGTCTGATAATTGTGTCATGATAAAAAATCTTTCATCCAATAGATTGGAGAAAAAAGGGATCATCATCCGAGTCAAACGGCATCTAAAATTACTGGCTATCATGTAAATCCAACAAACAATTAATTTTAGATGACTTTGATTGCTCTGAATCTAATGATCAAAATTGTCTTTTGACTCAAATTTTTGCATTACAGATCTCGAGAT